>APFE031634018.1:0-13576 GCA_000404065.3 Pinus taeda
TGTTTAGAGGTAAATAAGGCAAGTGGTTTCAAGTCTCATCACTTCTCACAAGTCCCGGAATGGATCCTCCAAGATGGCGGAGAGGGGTAACAGGGACGGTGACAAACAGTGACAAATTACTGTGTAACACTATGCTTTGATGGTATTTTTTTGCTTTGACTCTATAGGTGTTCTTTGAAGTGGGGCAAGTGAGAAAGGAGTGGGGAAAGCTCTATCAAGGGAGGGAGGAAACAAGCAAGGAGCCAAGTGAAAGATTGAGGTTGGTACTCTCTGCTTCTGTCTCATCTATCTCTCATAAAGGAAAGCACAAGTGACTTTGAATTGTTTGTTTCTAAGATAGCTACCCATCTTAGTGGGACTGGCAACTCTGAATGGACACTAGTTTTCCTGGAAACACTAATTCCTTTACCCAGGTCCTCGCGTCCTGTCCCAACTGCGATAGCTATGGTCTGGGGATTCTTTTCTGCTCTCCTTGTTTCATCTCTTCTCATTTGTTTTGGGTTCATTTCCATGCTCTGTTTTTTCCTTACTACCCTAAAGGCCCATCGAACTGTTAGTACGTGTAGGTCCCAGTCAATTCGTCTCACCTGGTGAACTTTGTTCATGGTTCTGCATAGCTTTTTGAATGCTCTGTCGTGGAATATTTGTGGTGTGCATCACCGCATATGGTTCTGATGTTCAATCCTTAGTCTGGTATGTGTTCGCACAACACATGTCTCCACCCATCGACACAGGTGGGTGCACAAACTGCTTCGTCCTGGTTACCTGGATCTTGTGTGACGTTGGAGACTTCCAAACTGCTAGCGCATCCACCTTTTACATTCGCACTAGTTTCCAATAGTCTTTTAATGTGTACTCCACCATTGTGCGAGTCTCGCGCACAATGCCCATTCCGGTGCACTGTACCATTGTTGTTCTGGTACTGCACTTTCGAATTCATCTAAGAATTCGTCCACCCCTATTACCCCCATCATATGTCGGCAGTTCCCTTGCTTCTGTCGTCAGGCACCGCAGTGATCTAATCATCATGTTGTAATTTAGCATTGTTACTTCATGCATTCTGCCAGTGTTCTACTTCTTCATCTAAATCCAAAGTACAAGAACTGTCGCTCTCCCATGAGATTCTCCCATCTACATTCGGGTTCACCCGATCCTAGTCTTGCACTATTATCTATTAAATGCAATCTAGCTCATTGTCGTTGTCATCATCGTGCACTAGTTTAGTGTAGTGTGCTCCTTTGGCTGGATCTAGTGGGACTACTATGCGTAGAGACTTTTTCTCGAATATCATCTTTTTCTTCTTTAGGTTGATGACTCCATTCATATTAGTGGCCCAGCCTATTCCTAACAACACGGGATACAGGTTGTTGTCATCAACAATCTCTATTACTTCAAAGTTCGTCTGTGTGCTCGCACCTTCGATTTCAACTGTTACCCCTTGTGAAGTAGGGAAGTGTTCCCTCTGTGGACAAAGGCAACCCCTCTAGCCCTAGAGTGGGTCTAGTCACATCAAAGACAAAACAACAATCAATTCCCTTAAGTAGTCATCATTGGAGGCCTACCTCAAATCAGTGGTTGATGAATTTCCGTTGCATTGCTCCATCTCCCTTTTCTTTCTCCTTGATGAAAAATCAACCTGAAACACCACAAGGGAACAACAGAGCACAAAATCGAGAACAAAAATGATCTATTTACTTATAAAGTCAAGAAATCATAAGCTATCAAGTAAATTGTACACAAGATATAGGAAACCATCATTGATTGTATTAAAATGAATCAAGAGAAAAGCTTACAACCAAGTCTTGACGTCGCAAGCCTTCTCAAAGGGTCCAGCCAGTATGTTTCTTCAAGCATTCACTCTCAAGAATGGGTCTCCCAAATAGATGCTATCTCTCTCTCACTCACAAGCTCTAATACAAGGTTAAGGCACTCCACAACCTCTTACCAAACTATTAGCAATCCCACACTTGTCACACTCACACCAAAGCTATCTAATAAACTCAAAATAACCAGCAACACTACCCAACTAAAAGAATTAGCATATCATAGCAATGATGAGTGATTTTATAGGAGAAGGAGTCTCCATTAAATGAGGGAGAGGGAGCTTATCCTCAAGGGAGGTTGCACAAAATATGGAACCACCATCCCAGAGGAGGAAGGGCGACCCAAACTGACCCAACAACCAGCTCTAGAGACATCCAGAAGGCCGACTGTTTGAACAAATTCATCCAATCTGAATCGTCTCTAGCCGTGAACTAAGTCTTGGCGATGACATCGCAAGGAGGCAATGCATGCAGACCAATCATCATGATAAATAGTTGATAGCCTTGCGTCGGGCCCTAAAATCCGACTGTCACGGGAAATAGGTGTACACTTGTGACGGTGTCACGATGAGATTGTTTATGATAGGGGATTGTCACGTATATTAAGGGCTTACTCGTGACGAGGTAGAAACTTAGGGAATAAGGGTCAAATTTTAGCATCAGAGAGAATTTGTTTAATCTTCTTACATGAGTGGGAAGATATGAACATGTTTATTTGATACATGACATAGCGAGGGACTGAGATGAGGAAAGTGACGAATTACTATGTAACAGATGCCCCCTAAAGCATGAAGCCCGAGAGAGTGGGAGGGGTGAAATTCTTTACAAAACCATGACCGAACTGGAACACCACCTTGAAGAACCTGCAAGTGCAACTACAACTGATATCTCTGATAGTGAAATACATGCAGTCTAGGTATAGGCGCAACCATCCAAAAGACATATGAAAACTTGGTTTGTGGTATGGACATAGCCACCCAGTTGATAAGACCATATATAATGATAAAAGTATGGTCACAGCCATCCATGAAGACTCAGGTATGGTCGAAGCCATCTAATCAAAGAGTCATGTATGTAATCACAGACCAATCCACGTAGCCCGAACATATGTAATCTTAGTCCAGGGTCTTGAAACCCTAACTGATCTTAGTACAAATTTTAGCATGTGAAAAAATTTGTTGAAGTCGAGCATGATAGAAAGTCACTTGATTACTAGTCAATGATGAAAACTGTTAACAAGTGTGAGAGAAACCACCAATAATGCCAACAGATCTCAAGGTACTGTCCAGTACAATCCACTAAGTGTGAAAAATGAGCTGAAGTTGAACACTCGTGGAATCACCCAATCAAAGACCAATAATGAAAGTCTATCGTCAGGTGCGAAGAACTTGCCATTGAGGCATGCAAGCTCCAAGGTACCAAAGAGGATCTCTAGATCAATCTCCTGGATAATGAGTTGGTTTCGACAAGAGACGATCCATCACAGGAGGGCCATAATGTTTCCCCCATGAACAACACGAGATAAGGAACAAGTGGTAGATGGTGAAACAAAGTATCAGAGGAGGAGTTAAGGGTGTGAACTGCAGAAGGATTATACTCTTGAACATATCGGCGACACGACTCAGGAATGCGGCAGCATTTTGTAACACAAGGGATTGGAGGTCTGGCATGACAACATGGATTAGATGGAATGAGGCAAAGTGGCAACCCAAAACCCCCGAAGGCCAATGACGACGTGAGGATATCCCAACCTGACGAGAAGCAAAAGTGTCAATGTTCAAGAGTGAATAGCTGCCATAGGTAACCAATGACGACTTCCAAATTTTCCACACCCCAATTATTTTTTGAAAAACAAGCTTGAAGGTGATAGCATATGCTTGTAATGTAAGTTCGACCTTCGAACGAATCCAGCCTAGTAATAGTTTAACGAGCCCTAGGGAGGAGAAGCTCGAGTCTCGTCATGGTGAGGAGTCCAATTTCGTCAGGGTTTAACGAGTCCAACACATGTAAAAATCAATCTTTTTCATGTTTAGAGAGTTTGAAAAAGACACGAAAAAGAAAACTCTAGTGGGGTCCTTTTTCGTAAATTTGTGTCCCTTAAGCCCAAAAAAAGTATAAAATAATACTCGAGAGAACTGCTTGACCTGTTACGACCAAGGAGTACTTTTCATAATTAGTGGCTCTAATCCAAAAAAGTAAAAAAGCGATCGAAGACGCGTCGTTTCATAACAATATCAAACTGGAAACAACAAAAGTCCGGCAATATTTTCATGTTTATACGGTCAGAAAAGAGCTGAAATTGGACCACCTTTTATTCCGTTTAACGAGTTAAAAGGGAAAATTCAGCAATCTTTTCATCTTTTGTAAGTCAGAAAAGGGCTTAAAGAAGACTTGTACCGGAGGAATGAGTGGTATAAAGGGTAGCAACCGGTTCCGGCAATGGTGGAACTACTCAAAACATGTAATGGTCAAGAGGTTGGCTAATGAAACCACTCATCGTTGTGGCCCCTCAGGAAAGGAAAAAAACAACCAAGTGAAAGCATATGATTGGCCAAAGAGATGGCAATGATGGGACGAAACAACCAAGTCTCCTGTAGCAGAATTTAGCGGATAAAAATGGCAATCACGAGGTGTAAATCGAGTATGGGTTCATGTTTACACAAGCTTGAACCATGGAGAACTCTGCTTGGATTCGGTTTCATGTTTACACAAGCTTGAAACGAAAGACTATGCTTGTTATAAGTTCACATGCCCCCATCATAATGATGCAAATTGAGGTGCATGCCCCCCAAGCTTCATTGCATTCAACGAAATGGATGGAATGAAGGTTCACTTTCGAGATCTTGGAAAGACTCGACTTGGATTTTATGAGATATTAATCAAAGACTCGATTTGGAAAGGGAGTTGTTTCATTTTTTAATGAGGTTGACACATTAAAAGAACTATCCTCATAACCCTGTTTCATTTTTTAACGAGGTTGACACAAGATCAAGAACTTTCCTCAACACTCCTTATTTCATCTTTTTTAACGAGCTTGACACAAGACAAGAAACTATGCTCCACACCCCTTGTTTCATTTTTTAACGAGGTTGACATAGGGACAAACTATCCTCGGGACTCTTTGTTTCATTTTTTAATGAGCTTGACACAAGACAAGGAACTATGCTCCATGATCCTTGTTTCATTTTTTAACGAGGTTGACACAAGATCAAACTATCCTCGAGACTCCTTGTTCATGGGTCATATGAGAACATGGCTCCCAAGAGGTCTTCGCGGGAAGGAAGAAACACACTCTGGGAGGAATACATGTCATGAGGCACGAATGATAGATTGGGCTCCAATGCCCGAGTACATCATTTACGAGACCATCTACATGATCATCAACAGATGCGGAGATGGAACAGGTAGCCACATAATTGACCTGTGGCGAGGAAGGCACTGTGTGCGAGCAAGAGCCGATAGGGGATGATGGTTGTATAGGAGGCACATAGTGACTAAAGAACGACAATTGATCTATGGTCACAATTCTTCCATCATGTGGAAAACAAACCTCATGGAAAAGCGAAGAAACAAGAGCCCCCATGGCATAAATATAATCACGACCAACGAGAAGACTAAAATCTAAAGCACCTTGGACAACCATCACATATATATAGACGGTTTTTCCTCCCAAAGTAAGCGGGAACTTTGGAAGGATCCCCAAAGGTTTACTAGTCCCTCCGTCAAACACTAAGAGATTGTGAGTGACGGGCACAAGCTATGGGGAGCCCAAAGCTTGCCAAGTAGTGGAAGGCATGAGGCTAACTGATGCACCTTCATCCAAGATAGTGCTAGGTACTGCCTTATCATAAGCATGTACCGTAATCTAGAAAGGCATATAGGATGGAAGGTGGAATGCAGTCAAATGACTCTAGTCGAAGGAAACGACTGAACTACTTTGTGGGGGTATCATATGATTGCCCCCATGCTCAACAGGAACTGAAGAAGGACCCTTTGAATCAGCTAGGATAGGAGGGTCGTTCTCAGACTTAGGAGAATTTGACGAGACGAGAAGAACATGAGTAGTATAATCATGATGCTCTTCTGAAATAGAGTGATCAACGGGTGGTGAATCCAACTCGACACTCTTTTCGACCAATGGTTGGTCAGGAACAGGCTGAGCACAACTAGGTTAAAAAAGATAAGGGGGGACAAGAGAAGAATCTAAGTCAATCTCTTTGTCAATAGGGAGAGGGTTTGAAGAGAGCCTCTAATAACCAATGGGAAGTTGAGGTGAAAAAGTTATAAGACTTCCCAAAACGGCGGAAGCTTTATCCATGAGTGAACAAAGGTGAAGGGGATGGTTGCCTTCACATAGTCTACAAGGGAATCGAATCTTCCCTTCCTTCTTACTGCTACCAGTTGATAGGGTAGCATCATCATGAGATTTAGAGGATGATGAGGGACGAGCTAGATTGTGAGACCATACTTCTAAGATCCTAGGAATGCCAGGACAATCCCGAAGAAGATGGTCACCCTTGCACAATTTACAAGGAAACCTAACCTTAGGCGGAGGAGCAGAAGGTGTTTCGACCTAAGATGTACTCAAACAAATAGTTGCATAGGTGGCCTCATGCTTGTCAGACTTCTTCTTCTTCTTCGTCTTCTTCTTCTTCTTCTTAGTTTCCTGGTCACTAGATGCGGAACTTTCACCAAGCGAAGTATGAGATGAAGATGAAGGAACAGGGGAAGAAGGTGCAGGCTCAACCTTGGAATCATAGTGTCATGATTCAGATGAAGGAGATGATGGAACAAGAGTCATGACACTCAGGACCACCGAGGTTGAAAACAACCAAACGGGAAAACCGATGGTTAACCCAGGCAAGGACAATATTGCCATATAGAAACGAAGAAAACATTTCCAAAAGGTGGAAACGGAGAAAAAATTCCATCTAGGGGAAGACCTTGGCCAGTAGACTCGGGGAAAGTTGCCATCAAGAATGGGCCTGAAAAACACTCATACTATAACCAAGAACTCAAACTGTTATCAGGATTATTTCATGTGCAGTAAATTTTATGACACAGGAACAAAACTGGACCTTTTCATGTTTCAAGAGTCAAGAAAAGGATGAAAAGGTGACTCTATCTCTTTCGAGGTTTAATGAGCCTGAAAGGACAAGTGCTCAGATGGACCTTTTCTTTTAAGGAGTCGAAAAGGAATGAAAGTGATTACTCTGGAGAACTAGGCAAAAGGTTCACTAGACAAACCGTAAAACTGCATATACACCTTGGTGATCAAATGAAAGAGAAATGACCAAGGACTTTCCATACGACAGTCAATCTTTCTGAATGCTGTGTTCGGTGCATTACGGTTCACAAGGCGGTAGACACAAATTCTTATGGATGTAGGGTGATAACCTAGTGGGGTCTCCCGATATATACTCGATGGTACTGTGAGCACAAGTCCCTACTAGGCAGCTATTGAGTCACAGGAGGAGGAATCACCCAACCTTAAGCAAAAGCAATAGTGACTAGGTTTAACGACGTCGGAACACGTCTCTAGCCTAGACCACTAAATAATGTGCATTAAGTTCCAATGCATTGTTAAGTTCATTCAATTAATTTTAGAGTTGATCTTGGATTAAGTTTCAATTTTCAGGCCCTACCAAATGTATCTCAACAATTCCTAGGATGCAGCTATAATGAGTAAAGCATCAACTGTTTTGATGAACACATACTTAAAGGAAGGTACAAAGCTCATTCCCAAGCAAACACAAGCGAATGAAAACACTAAGAAACACAATACATCAATACACTAATCTCACGATGCATCAATACTACTAATGAAAGATTTAGAGTTCGTTTTTCAATTTCTCAAACATGAAAATTTGAAATGCACATATAATTTCACTTTCGTATATCAAATGAATGCAATCCCGTAATTTTTTTTGTTTTGAATTTAAAGAGACAAACAAGTAAGTGTGAACTGATCGATCCAAAAAATTGTGATCTATGCTTGGTAGTGAATAAATCGAATCAACATAAAAAATTGGTTCAATAATCAACACTAAAAATCAACCAGCAAGAAAATAAGCAACAAAAAAGCCTCAAGCAAATCAATAAGACAGTTGTAGATGAACCTTGGACAGACAAGTAACCCAAGAAAATGGTTTCTCGATGAAACCGCTAAAGAGCTAGGTCACACGGTCGAAAAAAAACACAAGGCTTACTCAATGAAATCAAAGAGACAAGACCTTAACCAAAAGCAATCAAAATAAGCTAATGAGAGACAAGAAACAACAGGGGATAAACAAGACTGGTGGATTCAGTAGGTAAAGTTGTAAAACAACTTTACAGGAATCGTCGCAGGTGTTACACTGACAACTAGAGACATTGTCGCAGGTGTTGCACTAAAAACTAGATACGTCGTCGCAGGTGTTACACAGACAACTAGATACTAGTTGCTAAATTACACCTATTTTTAGAGACGGTCCAATTTCAGGAGTCGTCGCAGGAATTAAACTAGCAACCTGAGATGAAAGCCAAATAGTCATGGGTACAAAGCTAGAACATTAGCGACGTCGTCATGACTGTTAGGCTATCTTCCCCTTATCTTCCCCTGTGGTTGCACCACTTCTGAGCACCATGTTCACATTGGGGTCTTCTTCGCGTAGTTCAGACCTCATCATTTGGATATTCTGAGTCAGAGTAGGCTATAGTACCCCTTTCTCGTGCATCTGTGTGATAAATGTAGGACAATCTACTGCTTCATGATCGAACTGAGCACAGTACGAACAAGATATTTTCGTTGGTTTGGGACAATTGCGAGCGTAGTGCCTGATCCTCTGCAATTGTAATAGATTAACTATCCGCGGCCCCTTCCTGGTCCCATTCCTCCTCGCCCTCGACCTCGACCCTAAAATCCAATGCGCACCATCCCCGTAGCTAGGTCGAGGCCTCATGTTTCTGTCTGAATTCTATAGGCTGGGGGCTACTCCATCATCAACTCATAGCTATGACAAGTATGCTCATCATGGCCCACCGATCTACAAAAATTACAAAACAGTTGCTAAGGAGTCTGTGTATACTTCTGCAACAAATGACAGTTATTTGTCGTGTGCTTTCCTCCTATCTAACAGATCACGCACCAGAGAATGGGTGCCACACTTGGCCCTGCCTTTGGCTCTGGTCTCAATGGCATTGGCCCCCCTCCTGCCAAGTAGATCATGAATAGTAGATAGTGGTCTTTGTCATGGCCCTAGCCTTTGCATTTTATGCACCACACTTCTTCATGTGCCTCTGGCTGTGGCGCCCTATCCTACTTCAAACTCTGCGTCTCCAAGCATAGATTTTGTAGTTGCATGTGGATTTGTTAGACTCCCAACCCCAGATCCTATATCAGTGTTTCATGCAACTTCATTGCCATTTCCAATGTTTCGGCCTGGGTTGAAAGCTTTTGCAGTGACAACGTCATCCTCAGGTGTGGTGTCAAAGACGCCACAAACAATGCATGGTGCTCTACATCCGTTAGCGTCATATTAGCCTCACAGATCGTACTCTTCAGCCTTTGATCTAGATCCCAGGGAGTCTCACCTGGAAGCATCGCGATTTCTTTAAATCTGATGATTGACTGTGTCTCTGATTTCGGCCGGCTAAATTCTTTTTTAGTGCATTCTGGATCTCCACTATTCTTGCATTTGGGTGATCATTGGAGTGCTTAATATACCATGTCAGTGCGCGATCCTGCAGCACGCTCACCAATGTGGCCTTCTTAATGTTGTTTTCCATTACCCCTTGTGCTTCCCACACTGCTCTTACCACAAACCAGAACTATTCTGGATCCTCATTCCCTACCCCTCTGAATATGGGTAGCTTGATCGCGCTCACCATGCTGAAATATAGGGGTGGTGGAGGTGGGGTGGGTGAAGATGGAGGTGAACTAGGTGAAGTGGGTGAAGGCATAAGTGGGGGTGATAAGACTTGTTTTCATAAGAAATTGAATTTTTTTTTCAAAGCATTGTTCTGCATGGTTTATTTAGTTGAGAGTCTCACCATATTCATACGTCATCACCCCTACCGAAGACAAATAAGCAAGTACACTAAAATTTACATTAAAATCAATTAGTTACTCTTTTTTGAGCAAACCAACATTAGCTAGATTAGGACCTTGGGATGAGCATGTGAGTGAATTTCCCAAGGTTGAAAATCAAAACTAGTGTCGTTAGCGAGTGAAAAATCCTTCTGCACTCATATTACCAAGACCACTCCACCCACAACGGAGCGAAATACAAGACAACATCAGACTGTGGTTGAAGGTAGCTCGCCTTCTCTTACAACTCCTTTGGGCATTCTGTGTATTGGGGGTCCCTTCGGGGATTTCAAAACTGAGTCGAGGACTCAAGTATCCTGCCCACATAGTCTGCTATCTATGACTATGCCCCCCCTGGTAATGTCTATGATTTGAGGTATCTCTAGTGGCCAAACCTTCTAGGTACTTACACAAGGTGACTGGGACTGGCTATCATGGTACCTAAAACAGACTGACCTACTTTCTCTTCAGTTTTTGGGAGGGTGCTCGTCTTCACGAGAGTACTTAGCCCCTCAACCTAAGGTTTGGGTGAAGCTAAAAAGTAACCGTAACCATATATTTAGCCATCCTTCTCTGTTACTCATTGAGAGACTGGGTTTCATCTCTAGTAATCGGTGTTTAACAGACGAGGTAATTTCCTTTTATTTGCTGATTGACATATTTAGTGTAATTTTTTCTTTTTTTAGGTACCTGAGTGCTATCGTTTTCGAGACTTTAAAGAATATCACATTAAAATCTATTTGATAAAACTTAACAGTCATTGTGGCTACATACGGCCCTCATTGTCAATCCAGACAATTGTTAGGACTTCCTCCACTCACTATGGAGGATCTGTCGAGTTCCATTGACTCGGATTCCTCATATTCAAGGAATCAGTCTCCTAAATTGCACACAGGGTCTATGTGGACGACCGAAGATTCTGATTTTCTAGAGGATTTCTTTATGGAAGGATTTCTTCCTCATTTTAACACTCCACTTACAAATTTGTCAGAACCTATCATTACTCCCGCAGTACCAGTACTTCCTTCTTCAGTAGGTGGAAATTTCCCATCTATCCTGTCGAAACCTCAAGGGTTGTAGAATTATAGAGACACTGTTGGTCCTCTACCACTTCCCCAGTCAACGGTCATCACAACACTGGTAATGTGGAATCCCGCTATCCCATTTGTCCCAGGTACAACAACTCACATAACACCCTCTATAAGTGGAACCCATTAGATGCCAGGTTCCACAAAGCATACCTTCGACTAATGCCACATCTAGTGCTCCATATAACACTCAATGTGGCACTATGGGCATGGTTCTAGTTTACCAACAACAAGTCGGCTACCAATGCACGGTTCCAACCCCCAGATTTAGATACTTGGGGCGGTTCCCAATGTGCACATGTCGGTGGGGAATGTCACAGTTCCCCCTCCGTTCTTAGGCATGCATGGAAAATCGTTGATTGACATGAGTGTTCCCTCTATCAATCAAAGCCATATGGTTAGTTATGTGTTGGTCGGGAATCCACAAGGGGTTCCCAAACAATCCATGGGGGCACCCTACTCACAGACTCAAATGAGTCAAGGGGGCATCGCTTATACTGGGGGCAATTTCATACCCCAGTATCAAAATCCTCATGGAAATCCACTCTACAACACCGTATTGCAAAGCAACTGCTACACCATGCAACCCATGTACACTATGGGGAACAAAATGATGGGACGAGCACAAAGATCCTCGGGTCATCCATCACCACCATGGTCCGAGTCGAGGGCACCCAACAATTTTCCTTTTTTTGGCAATAGTGGATATTCCTGACTTATACAAATTGATAAATGACCCCATCTACCACAACTTACAATGGTCGTCGATCCTGCATTAAATACCAATAGACATTCTAAAGTTCGACGGAAAACAAGGGGAGGATCCAGGCACCCATATCACCACCTACCATGTTTGGAGCGTTTCTAACTCTATGGTTGATGATAGTGTCTAGTTACGTCTTTTTCCCTGCACCCTTACTGGTAATGCCACAAAGTGGTATATTGAGTTACCACGGACATCAGTAAATACCTTCGATAATTTAGCGATGGAATTCCTGAAGCACTTTTAGCTACCTATCTGCTATGAGACTGGGACAGAGCTCCTCACTTCATTTCGTCAAGATACCGCCACCCACATCTCTAATCATATACATAAATGGAGACATGGGCGGAGGTTAGTCAAAGCTCCCCTCCCATATTTTCTCTTAACGTACTGGTTCTGCAAGTTGTTACTTTCGCAAATCACTAGAGATGTCACTCTAGGTGGTGTGGTCATAGAATACCAATCCATACGTCGTGCCCAACACTTGGATTTGATATATTCATAGTCTGGAACTCTTTAAAACATAATCCCCAATGCCCTTGGCAACCCCAAAGCTTTCACTACAGCCAAAACGACTGCTCTTCCTACCTCTGCAATAAACTCTATGCAGTCTACACAAAATCCTAGTGGTAAGAAAAAGAAGAATAAGAAAAAGACCGCTCCTTCTGAAGAGTAGTCAACAAAGCAGCCCAACCCAAAACAGAAGGCCATTGTAGCCTACTACTGATGAAAAAGGATACACTTGCTAGATTTACTTGCAAACTTTGTGCTGAAGACCACGAAACCTGGCATTGTCCGTGGCTTCAGGAATGCACAAATTACCTTGCCAAAAGGGATACTGGTAAGACCCCCGCTATCCTTAGGAATCCTTTTCCAACTCAGCAGCAGCAAAATATTATTGCCAACCAATAGCAACCCACGCTAGGGGGCAATGATGGTTCGCAACATCCTTCAACTGGAGAAGGATCTTTTGCCATTTACACATTTGGAATGGTAGATATCACAACAAGAGCCAAATCTTATGGAGCTCCTGTCACTCTTGCAGCAGAACCATCCTTAGGTAAAAACCCATTGCCGCCCAATGATCTTCATATCGAAAGGCCAGTTGAGGACTTTGTAATTCGACCCCCCAAGGGGGAACTTCGACGCACAACGCACAATACATCTGCACGTGCCACCCAACACTACAATATTGTAGAGGATTTGGCACAAGCGTCATCAGCTATGTCAGCGCTTGAAGTATTACAAACATGCCCCACCAAACGGAAAGCATTCCTTTCAGCTATTGGAGGTATTGACCCTACGAATTCCATGCTTGCTATTTTCGACATGGACAGGTGTAAACATCCCCTTTCCCACCAGCTTGCATTTCAGGTGCATATCACTTCAAAAGGTAAAGGTATACATAGAATTGTCATCGACGAAGGTGCTTCAACCTGCATCATGTTGGCTTCATGTTGGCTCGCCCTAGGTTCCCCAACCCTATCCCCGTCGTCGAACTCCCTTAAAGCTGTCGATGGCCACACCTTTATCCCAAAAGGATACCTAACCAGTTTTCCCATCACTTTGGCTGGGAAAACGTAACGGTGGACGTAGAAGTCGTAGACAGAAAACTCAACTATAATCTCTTGCTGGGTCGCAGTTGGACATATGCCATGACGACCGTCATATCTACTGTCTTTCGCATCATCCAATTTCCATTGGATGGAAAGGTTATTACAGTAGATCAGTTATCTTTCTGTACCCCTAATTATTCACCATTACCAAGTGGCTCCGAACCCCTAGTAGGAGGTGGAACTGACAGTTATGTCAATGTAGGTATCGGTCTACTGAA
>APFE031634027.1:0-16661 GCA_000404065.3 Pinus taeda
TTAATTTTTCATAGGGTTAGATTTTTCTTTGCTTTGATAATTGCATTTCTTCATTCATACATTAAGTTCACCCCATATCGTCATTACATTATTCAAATCTACACAATTATTTATCAGCATATGCAATTATATAGAAATAACAACATCATCATTATCAATGCACTGGAACATAAAGGAACAATACAAGAAAAGCATACACACATAGAGACACCAGGATTGGCCTGAGACCAAGGAAAAACCCACAATGGGAAAAACCTTTGGAAATATTCTTCTTCTTAGATTGTCATCAAATTATTCAGCAAAACAGAGTACAATGATCCATAACTTTATCTATGCAACAAAACAACTATGATATCCATGAAACACATTTAATCATGCTTGTAATAAAAACCCTTATTCTAATGGTTGTAATGTGATGTCACTAACTATAGTCAACTCCTGGATACTACTAATCAGTGCTATCATTGAGCGAAATCTTCGAAATACTAAAATATCATTTTTGAGTCCTAAACGTAGGGAGGAGGAGTTGTGCGAGTATCTATAACAATCCTAGAAGTTATCTGTGAATTGTATGTTGAAGTCTATGGTAGCCCATATGCTCCCTAGATCATTATGTGCATGCGCCTAGGGACCAACTCACCAGATCTACTCCAAAACCCTAGATGTGCTCTTCTAGTTACTATGCACACATTTAGGACAACTTGGATGCTCTCAGGACCACTCTGTGCGAGCATCCAACGACCAACACATCTAGATTTGCCTCTGAAACCATGGACATTACCATAGGCTTGTGTGCCAGCATCTAGACCTCTCTCGATACTATCTTGACCACTATGTGCAAGCTTCTAGGGACTAAAATTTCCATTTTTGTTCCAAGGTCTAGGAATAAAAAAACCCTAAATTAGTGCGAGCTTCATCCCTGAGATTTCGAACACTTGCACCAACTTTCCTCTGACATACCTGTGTGAACCAAGACAAAAGGCAATAAGAGAAGGTAATATGTCATCATCAATGTGTCCAAATGAGCTTCAGATCTCTTCTATTTATAGGCTTACATGAGGTTTCACTTGGGGTTGAGGCTGACTTGTCCAATTTAACATGTGCTTAGGGCTGACCTAATCGAATATGCATGAGTGAATAAATAAATTCAAAAACCAACTTTCTCTTTTCCAAATAAGGTTATCTTTAGGTTGATTCCAGTCCTCTCGAAAAGAGGAATCTAATGAAATCATCATATTGATCATTTGAGATGTCCAAGGTGGAATTTGACTATAGTTGAAAAAATTAACACTCCCTCTCAAGTAGGGAGAATTCCACTTGTCAATGGCTATCTACTTATCAATATGCCATTTTGGTATCTTCGCGTATCATCAATCATCAACTATGTCATGTAGTCTTTATGTCATGACCACCTCAATTATAGCATCACCACCAATCATCAATGTATATATCGATCTATCCCTTGTGTATTCCTGATTATATCTTGATTGTTCCTACTCATATGCTGAAAATTCTCGAATATTGAAGAAGAAGAATTTATTACTGGAGGGGAGCTTAAGCTACCACCCTCTTTCCATTAGGCTGCTACCTAAAATCTCTGCTAGCAGGCTACTACCCATAATGTCATCAATCATCATTGGAGAGCATATCATCAAGGAGCACATATCACCCTCGAACCACATGGGGAGCACATATCGACGTGGAATCTCATGGGGGATTTATACATATACAACACCATATCGAGCAATAGGATATCAAAACACATAGGGGAGCACATCTCAACCCTTGGATCTCATCAGGGAGCTCAATCTCAACCTAGAATCACATAGGTTTATCTCAACCCATCATATTGCCTACTGATCTTCCCATCGATGATCTTGAATAATCATCCGGTAGAACACCTACATCACAATCAAATTGGGTTTCACACCCTAAGTACACACTCAAATCATTAGCCAAATGAGGATAATTATTCCCGACAAGCCCTGCTTGTGGGTATGATAC
Organism: Pinus taeda; assembly: GCA_000404065.3. NCBI lineage: Eukaryota > Viridiplantae > Streptophyta > Pinopsida > Pinales > Pinaceae > Pinus > Pinus taeda. Next base: position 2,005 of record APFE031634027.1, read on the forward strand.
CAACTGGGGTATACTTTGCAAAGGCCAAACATGGGAGCAACATTCTCTGAACCTATGAAGATAGCATAGTAGAATCTTCAACCTGGTGGGTAACAGATAGGGGTTATACCATATTTTCCTGATTTCCCTCAACTCCCGAAGCTCTCCATCTCAATTTCTCATTCTGGGAGCTCAGACAAGGAGTAAGAGTTGGCTCAGTGTCCTCGATCAATGTTGTTCTCATACTCAAATATGGTATCATCTTGTCTCAATAGTAGTTGTTTCTTGTTCATACAGGACATCAAATCAAATATCATGTCATAACATAAATAATCATATAAATCACAAAAGGGCACCATAATCATCCTCCCTATCAAGGACGTTCCAACCACAAGCCTGAGATTGTCTCAAACAACTGAATTATCTCAATATATGAGAGTATCTCAATAACAACTATAAATATGGGATTTTCTACCAATCGGATCACAACATATCCATGTCATATCCATATCATGCTCATAAATCTATTTAAGGAGCTTCTTCATCCTGCCTCATAGCTAGCCATGCTAGAAACATCATACTCATCCTCAATCGTACTATGGACCTCTCATCCAAGATAACATGGCAGATATCATACTAAAGAGGCATTCAGATGTTCTCAACAATAATCTCTATCAACAGCGATACATCCATGTAGTCACATATCATAGGATAAATATCTTAGTCTCAAAAAATAGAATATCTCATGCATATATTTCAAAGGATGCTTGGTGGTAACTCTATGTGAATGAAGAGGCTCACTCATGAATTTATTCAGGTTCGATGCACATCATATATATATGCAGATGGATAATCAAATAGAACATCAATGCTTCAATCAACAACCAGATGCCATGTCAAGTTCAAAAATATATTTGAACTTCAAATCGGAGTATCCAAGGATTTGCATTTTCATTATTCAAGAACATTTTTCAATAGCTTTGCAATATAGAATTTCCTTTTACAAATTCTAGAAATTGATTCATCATGCCATGATACATCATTTTGAGCTTTAGAAGCTATCCCCCTCTAATTTATATCATTATTGGCTCATCACCTGTCAAGAGTAGACCATAAGGATATAAAACCAAAACCATAATCAAAATCAAATCCATACCTTGGAACTCATCATCCTGACTTCATCAGATAACTGTCAAATATAGACATATCTGGATCAAGGATCTTTCTTCATGACATTCTCTAAGAATAATTCCTTTCTAAGCCAACATTACATAAATAAATGTTGTACCATCACATCAACAAAGTCATCTAATCGAATTTTAGAAGCCATATCACAACCATTATCAAAGTCATCAACATCATAGTATCAATTATTTCAACTAGGAGAGAGGTGGAGCTTATATCAAATATTGACTTCATTTATTATCATGCTAGCAAGCTATAATCAGTCATACAATATAAATCAAAACTTCATCAGGTCATTCTCATAAGTCATTTCTATCGCTAGTTGCAAATGGATACACCAGGGATGAGTCATGTAGGTTCCATATTCATGCTAAATCACAACTATCAATACCTCAACCATTGTGCTAGGAACAAGGAGGACAATACAAAATCATTCTTTTGAATACCCACGTAATTCATTATGCCCACATAACATTGATATCAGGGAAAATCAACAATCTTCAAATCATATCATTAATCATCAAGTCAAGTCCAAATTCACTATCGTAGAGGGATCTATAGTCAAAACATATCTCAATCACAAATTCAAAATTCTAAGTTACTATCAAGTATCACGCTACAACACTAAATACTGCTCATCCATATCAATCAACCAAATCATGCCAAACTCTTGTAGCACAAACATAGTGACATATCTATATGTATGTCCCAATCACTTACAAACACAAGTTCAGCCTGCATGTTCATGTTATGGAAAACATTCAAGCTTTTCCTACTTACAGATCTTGTTGTTATTTGAAACAAATCTATGGTACTTACATCTTCCAGGTCACCATCTTATTTCATGCACAATACTTAATTTTTATGTTATCAACAATTTAAACCAACAACTTTAGAAATTAGATTAAAATGGTAGAATATGTCATAAACACCTTGGTTTAGAGTTCATATAGCTTCAAAAATCTTCAAATGATGGTCAATTGTAGTCAAATTGTTGGATGCTCCCTTCAGGTTAGCATTGGAGAATTTTTATCTTCTTGGATGCTACCTACGCCTTAGCATGTGTGCATTCAAGGATGAGATCTCCCAGTTTATTGCATGCATCCAGAACATAAACCCTCATTTATGTACAAGATTCAGATATGAGACTTTTTTGCAGATCAATAATTTCATATGCACATAAATCAGACTCCAACAACACATAGTGAAAATAGTAATAAGAGTAAGAATATTGAGAAGAGACTCTCCCTCTGACTAAGAATATATGTCGTCAACCTATCTCTACTAGATTCAAGCAAAAACATATATATTATATCATAAACATATATCTAACATGGCTATCAATATCATGACATCAATATTCAATCAAATTTTAGGCTCATATCTCACAATAACACTTTCTATCAAGTCACTTCATCAAGTTAGGAAATTCAGTTTAACCACATGTCATCAAGACATGACGACAGGTAGTAGGAGATATAGAATATCAATCTCATAGTAATATATCTAACAATAAGGATACCATGCTTATCATGATCAATGATATCAGGTAAATTCATTCAATAAAGCTTTATCAAAACAATGAGAGTGTCAATCTCTCTTTCTATGTGATTTCATCATGCTTATCACAAGGATTATTAACAGACTCATGTATATGAGTCAAATAGCTATCCTTCCATATGAAATCCATCATGACAAGTATGAAAAGTATCATTTACTAAAGTCAAGGTGCTAGCCTTCGTTATAGGATCAAGATGTCCAACAGATGGATGTTAGCCAATCATCAAATGTATCAATGTATCAATATTAGATAGCCTCATAGAATTCAAGAAGATCAAAATTTCAACACCAGGTGCATCATTTCATCATAGGAAACATAGATCTAAGTCACTTTCATATGCATGTATGAGCCATTAAAGAAAGAGATATTCTCATCATACCTCAGGCGTTACTGAGCCAATAGATGAAATACAACATATCATGCATACCTTATGGCATTTAAATACCTGTAGACCTTCTCATAGGACAATTGCAGTGCTGGTCACCTTTTCATCAAGTACCTCTTTACCTCATTCCAGATCTAGCTTTTCTTTCTTGCATCTCAAATTATCCTCAAGAAGGATCTACTCATCACATATCGTCAAGGAGGTTAGAAGCATCCATATACTAAAATACATATGCAGCAAGTATCAGAAATAAACATAATCATCAGATCCATATGTCTAAACAAAAGTAAGAAGCATCATAAGTCAATAAATACTTATCTTTAATGAGAGGTGATCCTCTCCCTCTTGAACCAATCTTCAAGAGCTATCAATGTCCATGGTCCATATACCAATGTTTCATTCTTCTAGGGATTATCCCATCTAGGGCTTCATCAAATATTTGTCAAGTGCTTTAGCATCTTCACATTGACCAGCTAGGTTCCATATCTCATACTATTTCCACAAACCAAGGTTTTCTCTCCACAGAATCCATCAAACCCTAATAATCATGTTTCTTAGTGTTTTCTTCAAACCCTAGAATTCCTCTGGGTCTCCACCATCCTCTTCTTTTTTCCATCAAAGGTTTCATCATGAGGGTGATCTCCATGGCTTTTCTTCAGCCCACCTCTAATACCATGTTAAGTTTTCATAGGGATACATTATTCTTGGCTTTAATAATTTTGTTTCTTCATTAATACATCCAGTTCACCCCATATCATCATTACATTATTTAGATCTGCATCATCATCATCAATGCAACATAACATAAAGGAACAACAGAAGCAAATCATGCACACATAGAGACACCAGGATTGGTTCGAGACTCAAGCAAAACCCACTATGGGGAAAACCATTGTAAATATTATTATTCTTAGATAATCATCAAATGATTTAGAGAAAGAGATTCCAATGATCCATAACTTTATCTATGCAACAAACTAATATGATACACATGAAATATATCTAATCATGCTTATAATTAAAACCCTTATTCTGATGGTTGTAATGTGTTGTCGCTAACTATAGTAAATGGTTGGATACTATTGAACATTGTTATCACTAAGAAGAATCTTCAGAATATCGAAATCTCATCTTTGAGTCCTGGACATAGGGAGGAGGAGTTGTGTGAGCATCTCTAACAATCCTGGACGCTTTCTGTGAACTATATGCCAGTGTCTATGGTAGCCCAGATGCTCCCTAGATCATTAAGTGCATGTATTCGGGGACCAAAACACCATATTTTCTCCAAACCCCCAAATTATCTCTTCTAGTTACTATGCATGTGTTCAGGACAACTTGGATGCTCTCAGGACCAGTCTGTGCGAGCATTTAGGGACTGACACATCCAAATATGCGTATGAAACCCTAGACACTCCCATAGGCTTCTGTGCCAATGTCTAGGGCTCTATGTATGTTGCCTTGACCATTTTGTTCCAGCATATAAGGACTAAAAAGCCTAGTTCTATGATAGCATCTAGGAATCAAAAAACCCTATATCTTTGTGAGCTTCATCCCTGATTTCAAACCCTTGCATGAACTTTCCTCTGACAGACATGTGCGAACCAAGAAAATAAGAGAAGAGAAGATGGCCTAATCAATGTGTCCAAATGAGCTTGAGGTCTCTTCTATTTATAGGCTTACATGAGGGTCCACTTGGGGCTAAGGTTGACCTATCCAATTTAACATGTGCTTAGGGACAACTGAACCCAATATACATGTGAACAAATAAATACAAAAACCAATTTTTTCTTGTCCAAATAAGGTGATATTTAGGTCGATTTAGGTCCTCTCAAAAAGAGGAATCTAATGCAATCATCATCTCGGTCATTTGAGCTGTCCAAGGTGAAATTTGACCTCAGTTGAAAAAATTAACACTTTCCACCCCCTACAAGAATAGTCTCCAGAACATAATTGTTTGGAAAGTGAAATAGATTAAAGAAAAGCATTTAGTGAATAAATTTGGAAAATCCATCTCACTTTTCTTGTAGGTGGGATCTCCATTGAAATATAAAACTTGAAGAATCAATACCAAAATAAAAATTTAAACTGAAACACTCCGCAAAGACCTAGCAAATAAAAAAGGTACATGCACAAAAAATCAGAATATTGAAGGAAGAATGTGGAAACAACATTCTAACCATGACAAAAGTAATGAAGGAAGAAATTGAAACTCTTAAGTTTCAATCAATTCAAATTCATGAAGCGAAAAATAGTCTGGATATTTTTAAGGTGCAACAAATACAAGCCAATCAAATATTAAGGAAAGACAAGGCTAAGTTTGATAACCAAATGGATAAAATTTGCAGATTTTATCAACAAAATTTGGATATTGAAGAGGGAATAGAATATTTGGTGGAAGAAGACAAGTACATCAAAGAAAAATTCACATCAATTCTTGAATGGGAAACACAACTCCATCTTAACAATATCTCAAAAGTCTCTAAAATGGAAAAAGACTAATGTTTTCTTCTTTGAGTCAACGATATTATGAGTCTAGAGAAATCAAAGAATGCATCAAAAGGGCCACTGAAAATTATCTGTCAATATGGGAGATGGGGACAAATATTATAGAGGTATTTGATTTGTTAGGCTCCAGACCATTAGAAGATGTAAAACCTAGGTCAATGCAACATAATATGAAAGTGTTGGCATTAGTGTCAACAAGATCGAGGGATTGTTGGTCATATACATGTGTGATGAATGTGTGCTGATGTATGTTTGTCTAGATGGTATTGTTAGTTGGAATTTATGTCAACATACCTATTACTAGACCAAGTGTAGATGTTGTTGTGGCTATTGAGGAGATGGATTCTAGACATGTTGAGTTGATTGAAGATGTTGTTACTGCAAGAGGTTTGGATTGTTTTTGTGGGTGTTAATGTTGTGTTTATGGTAGATGATGTTGTTGCAAGTGGTTGGAGTGTTTCTATAGATGTTTCATATGTATCTACATGTCTTGGAGACATTACATATGCTGCTACATGTATGAGATCAAGTTTCTTGTGTTGGAGGTGCTTCTACCAATGATGGAGGTAGTTTTATGTTTTGATTTTGTTACTACAGGAGTTGGGGATGTTGCTACAAGTGATTAGAGATGTTGTTATAGGTGTTGGAGATGTTTGCACAAACTAAGGTTTTTGCTTAAGGAGCTGAAGATGTTGGTCTTGGTCCTAAGGTTGGCAAAATAGTTCTAGCATGTCATAGACTTGTTCTTAGCATATTTCATCAGTTGCAAACCTTTTGGAGAGGCTTGGAGGAGTGTTCAAGTGTTGGAGAAGATGATGGAACAGGTGGCAGAGATTTTGGATTGAGGGACTTATGATTCTACTGATTTTTAGACCCATCTGCATGCAGAGAGACCTATGAGAGTGATTGTAAGCCTTCAGTCACATGGAGGACAACCTATCAAAGTGATTATAGCCCCAGTCAAGTTGCGGCATTTTTAAAGGTGCAACTGGGGAAAAACATAAGAAAATATCGTCATTCCCTCATGTTGTTGACCTAATTTTTGGTTTATGTTGACATCCTTGATAAGAACTTTTCACTTTATTGTCAGAAACGTTTGTGGGACCACCAGAAGTTGATTACTGTTGAAAAGGTCAAAAAGGATAGTGGAGTTAGTGGTTGATTGATTCAATGAGATGAATCTAGATATAATCAAGCATATGAACTAGATTGTTGTCTTAGTAGTTCAGTGAAATTATTGAGTTGAGAACTTGAGTTCATTTTTCTATTGGAGAAAGCTCATTATTAGTATGGTTGATTACACAAGTGTATGGAGTGAGAGTGAGTTTGGAGAAGACCATGCAAATTATATGAGCTTCATTATGTAGAATCTATGAATCAATTTGTAGTAGTAGTAGTAGATAGCTGAAGTTTATTTCAACCATTACATTATGCATTGTGTGAGGTGTCGATGTGTGATTTGGAGTAGTGTTTTGAGGATATTATGTTGGAGCTTGTGTGGAGATTCTTGTGTGGATTTTATTATGGAATCTTGTGCTGCAAATATTGATTGAACTTTGATGTTATGTCACTCCAATGCTCATGTTGAGAAAGTTTTTAGAGTCCAGCATGAAAATATATGAAACGAGGCTCACATGGAGGAAGTGAAGGCATGGAGGCTTTGAGTATACAATGACTAGTGGATTCAGTAGATCAAATAAATTTCTCCATCCAATGGTGGTTGGATAGTTTGAAAGAAACTGAGCAAGGCTCATTAGTCATGATAGTACAACAGATCAAAATTTGTAGGTTTGTTGTTAATTCAACAGTAACTGGGTTAGTGTTGGGCATGGAATCCCCCCAAGGCATGTTTTGGGGCTTAAATACAAAGCTTTGACCAAATCCTTTGTAAAAACTCCACGAATTATGGGTGCAGAGCACGAAGTAATAATAGAGTCATAGGGTTGTCTGCCCTTTTTTTTGTAATGTAATGTCCAGTTGGTGAGACCTCAATCCACACTCCACGGACTATTGCCGAAAGGGCCAATAGTACAGGGATTTTCTTGGTTAATTAACTCCAAACTTGGGTCAGATGCCAACAAGCAAACAAATGATTCCATTGATGGGACCAAGATATGCATAGAGATGTCTGATGTCATATCACTGGAATCTAACAAATAAAGGAATTGAAGATTGGTTGGAAAGAAAGATTCACGAGTTCACAGTGTAGTAAAACAAGAACCCGCAAATATCAAAAGAAAAGTAGTTATACTGTTACTTATACACAGAGATCCACAAATTTTTCTTCGCATATTTCCCTACTGAGCTATATGAGTGGATCGTGAAGCTAGCAGACAGCTAAGGAAGGTGTAAGCCCGACAAACCTATCATGTGGACTCTAGAATTAGTGTGTATATTGGAAGCATCAGAGGATAAGATCGTGTACACTGTTGATCACTGGCTCGATCGAGTCATAGGAGGATTCATCACTGAGTTTACGGTAGATACTTCAGTCAGCTATAGCAAGGCCGAAGGATGCTTCCTCAAAGGGTTGCGAGGTAAGTATGTTAAATCTTTGAACACACGGATTAAAATACTACTGTGTGAGAAACATGTTATGTGAATAAATTGATGTTTGGGGCTACGCGAAGTGGGGGAACCTACAAAAACGAAGGTAGTACAGAAATAGAAACTAGTCCCTTGATTTCACCTCCACGAGGGGGCGAAGAAGAGCTCACGAAGGTATCACCAAGAAGTGCGATCAATTTGATAAGGTAGAGGATTTCATGCATACCACCCCCACCCACACCACTGCCAATTTCACCATATTCACCCCCGGCTTTACCCATACCACCTCTGCCACCACCACAAATCAATATGGTGAGCATGATAAATTTCCCAGTGTTCAAGGGAGTAGTGAGTGAAAATTCAAACCGATTTTGGTTCATGATAAAAGTTGTATGGGAAGCGTAGGGAGTCAAGGATAACAATGTAAAGATGCCAACATTGGTCAGCACTCTACAAGATCATGCACTGACCTAGTACATTAAGCATTCCAATGACAATCCAAATGCAAGAATCATGGATATCCAAGCTGCGTTGAACAAAGAATTTAGCAGGCCAAAGTCAGAAATGCAGTTGATCATTAGGTTCAAGGAGATCATGATGCTTCCAGATGAGACACCTTGGGAGTTGGATCAAAGACTGAAGTTTACAATCCGCGAAGCTAATATGACATTGACGGATGGAGAACACTGCGCAAAATTTGTAGCACTGCTAACGCCGCATCTAAGGAACACACTGTCACAATACAGGCTAACCACTTAGGCCAAGGCCTTGGATATTGTGACGAGGTTACATGAGACCCAAATATAGGATCCTAACCTGGGAGTTTAGTAGATCCACGCACAGTTGACAAACTTATGCCTTGAGATTCTGAGTCTGAAATAGGACATGACATCTTGCCCAGAGGTGCGCGATGAGGTATGCTGCATAAAGTGCAAGGGTTAGCGACATGACAAGGACCACTACCCTGTGTTAGTGTCAGTATCTGCATACTTCCATCAGCGATCAAATTTTCTCTTTGCATTTTCATTTTAGGTGTCTCGTACTGATTTTATTTTGGATAATTCCACTAGGTCATGTCAAAATGGTCCACTGATGGTTGTCTTCTTCTCAGAAAATCAAATTTTCCCTCATGAGGTACATTTTCTGACCCATCTCCATGTTGTATTCAGTTATGGTTTCAATTATGTTATTTTTAGAGTCGAAACAGTTATGTTTCCATTAGGTCATAAGGTTCATTTTCAAGGTTAGAAGCACAGTTTCAAGTGTAAATAAAGGGCAGCAAAGGTATGAGGATGACCAATAAACAAAGAGTGATTGCTAACAATTTATGGTTATTGTACAAAGAACTTATTTCACTAATGTAATTTTCATCTCAAAAACATGTTTTTGAGTGAAAACAAAGTATTTTAGTTTATTTATATTTTTTGGTGTACTTCAAGTCATTTCATGTAGTAATTGTTCCTAGCTACCCCAAGCATTTCTCCTTGCTACAAGAAAATGAAACCATTGAAAAAATGAGGATTTCCAAAGCATCATCAGCCTATCAAGAGCAAAAAATGTCAGAAAGTGAAAAAGGCATTAAAGTGAGAATTTGAAAATGACAAAGAACTTTAGAAAGTGGGTATGTGAACTCATAAATTAAAGTTAATTCAAGTATAAAGCCTCTCAATGCACTCATGAAAGCATCATTTGCACTCTACCACTCTCACAAATCCTTAGCAAAAGAAAATTGGCAATTTTTGGGTGAAATTGGGCAAAACATAGCAAGAGTATGCATTCAGCAAGGTTATTGCGCATTTAGCCTGGTTGTTGTGCTCCTCTAGAGGTCGTTGCGCATTTGTCAAATTTACAATGTAATTTATAACTATGTTGTGCTCCTGCAGGAGTTGCTATGCATTTGACCAGGTTGCTACGTCTTTGCCCGGGTCGCTGCGTGTTCACCTAGAAGGAGCCAAACGTTCTAAAAACCCTCCCTCGCCACCAAGTTTCCAGGTTAATCATCATTCACTCCAGAAAATCGGGTTGGTGGAAGAATTACTCACTCCCACCCTCCTTTGTTTTCCTACATAGGGTTTAAATTGTTTGCTATTTTTCTTAAGATCTAACCCTAGCCATTCATTCCCATCATATCACAATCACATTTCTTAGTTTTCATCCCTATTCCTCCCTCACTTAACGACTATTCCCTATCATCTCCCTCATTCCACATATCCCCATCTCCTCTTCATCATCTCCCCTCACATCATTCCACATTTCCAATACCCACAGTCCATTCTATCATTCCCCTATGGTTTTAAAGGCAATGAATCATGGCAGAAGAAGAACACACAAATTAGAGTGATGGAGAAAAATAATAGAGGAGGAAATATAAAAAAAGAGGGAAAATCATTAGATATGAACGAACCAATACTAGAGAGCTCATGAAATCTCCCATCAGTGTCACAAGCTTTAAACATATGGGCTATTTTGAGTTTTGTGAGAAGGTGGAAAGGGCACAACATCATTTTGAATTGACCAGATAGTTCATTATCAACCTCCATGACAATCAAGCAACCTTGGTAGGTGTCACCTTTACCATATCTTTTTTTATCATATCAGCTGTTACTGAGATCCCAAATGCTGGGGAAAGGTTGTTTAAATAGGCAGATTTGGATTATTGTTATTATGAGCCATATCTTAAACCCAGCCATAAGAATGAAAGAAGGAGGATTTTTCATTTCTCTTGTCTCCTAGATAGATATGTTCCTATGATGAAAATCATCATGAAGTACTTTACATGTGAGGGCAGGTTTTCTAGGCTCTATTCCTATCATATTCGGTTACTCATGCATTTTACAAGAGTCAGAATGCTCAATCTGCCTTCCTATCTTTACCTAGATATTGACAAGATGTCATACATTTCCCAAAGGAAAGATCATGATAATCAAATGCAAAGAATATTTCACCATTCTCTCATCAAAATGATAGTCCTACACCGCCTTGACCAACTTAACATTGCATGGGATACTTTCATATCTAATGGGGTTTTCACAGTCCCACTTATTTAGCATGGCCAAGAGGCCCCTTCATCCTCTCATCCACCCACCTCCATTCCTCCACCTCACCCTATACACCATTCATCTTCATCTTGTGAGTCAGCTACACCACCACCTCCATCATCACCATTTCATTAGCCTATTCATTCACCTGGTAGAGATAAAGGAACTGAGAAGGAGCATATTGAGCATGGTGAGAGCAGCAAGCGCAAAAGGGTTGGTTTAGGTACCTTGGCACATACCTATCATAGAGGGAATAGGCAAGTGTTTTCCCCATTGGTTGTGGGAGGAGCCTTGCCTTCATCGACAAAGCAGGTACAGAAGGGTAAGGAAAAAGTTGTAGAGGCAAAGGTCTAGCAGGAGGAGGAAGACCTCTGTGACATAGAGCATGATTTTCAGTTAGTTGAGTCAGATGAACATGATGATAGTAAAATCACAACTATTGTCATCAAGGTGAATAATTCACTCATAGGAGAGCTCGAGGTCAACTTGCAAAGGGCCAAATAGATCATTTCCTACAATGAGCAGGAAAATAGGCAGTTTGAGGTAAAAAATGAGCTCATGGAGATTCAGCTCAAAAAGGCAAAGAGAGAGGCTGAAAAGGCAAAGGCCGTAATTGATGATTCATCTGGGTAGTATGGTGAGACACTTGATGAATAGGATCCAGGAAGAAGGCAAAGGAACATAGGCCTAAAAAGAGCGTTGGAGTAGGAAAGGAAAAGGGAGAAAGAAATGGCCAGTCAACTCACCTTGAATGAGAAATTTGCCAAGATGGTAACTGAAAGCTGAGAATATTGGGTTGAGAAGGTAAATGAGCATCCGAAGAACCTCCTAGGCAAGCCCAAGAAGGACAATTATATTCAAAGAATGATGGCGAAGCACTATGCTATGAGAGACAAAATTGCAAGAGCTTGAAGAGCTCATGCAAAAATTAAGGCTTTGACCAAGCAAGAGGCAAAAATGAGGTTGGATATCCTTGTCGAGGCATCGGTCCATGCCTCAAACATATGACCATATTTCAGCCCACCAATTTGGGCCATTTTTGAACAATTTTAGCAAGATGTGTTTTGCTATGTTTTTTGAAGAAATTTTGGCATAGTCAGCATGGTCAAACACGCAACACCTAGGACGTTGCACTTTTTTTTGGGACATCCAATGAGAAAATGGTCAGAATTTTTGGATTCAGAATGATAAGGACATGCCCCTGTACTTTTTCAAAGAATTTGGAGCAAAAATGGTCAGCCAAAAGGGTCAAAAACTACAAAAAAATCACCTTTCTGCCTCTTTTCTGGTCTAGTCACTGCGCATTTGAGCAGTCTTGAGAGATTGAAATTTGGAGGGGTAAATGAAGCTCATTTTGAAAAACAAGGGAATTTTTGGAAACTAGACAAGATAATGTTTCCAATGAACTATCCTAGGCTATATTTGGACATCTGGAAGGCATTAAAAAGTCAGCTTGAAGAGGACGTTGCACGTTTGACCAAGGTCACTACGTGTTTGACAATTTTCCACAATTTTTATTGTTTCATTCTAGGTTGACATTTATCTATGGGAAATTCAAGTTTTACCTATGTAATTGATCTAGAGGATTTAATCATCATTTTTTTACTTTTACCTAGGGTAGATACATCAGTTAGATGGCATATGTGGCATGTAATGAATCTGTTTGCTAGAGTGAGGGATGAGTCACTTTGACCACCCTACACTCCAGCTATTAGTTCAGCCTTTCTTGCAACTACTCCTCCACTCATGGATTCGACCCCTGATGCCTAGGATGAGTTGGTTGTTGGCCTATATTATGTATTTTCTCAGTCATTTTACAGGTTGGACTCAGCTGGATGCTTATGCTTTAAGTATACATCATTTTGTATTAGTTTAGTAGGAGATTAATGAAAAACTGTAGATATTTCTTTGGGATCCATGGGGTATGATGTTCAGTTCAGTTTTCTCTCTTGTGATCATATGCTAAATTTTTTTTTTACTTCATTAATCATTTCATTGCTTCTAAGTGGATGTTTTCAAGTTGATAGGAAGAACCCATAATATTTATGCTCTGTTCTGGGAAAATATTCACAGTCTATGTTTTCTTCAGTTTAGGAATGATCCATGTTGATCACATGCTCTTTCTATCTTCTCACCTAGCTTTGAATCACCTCACCCATAGAAACCCTAGATTATTGAGCCTTGTGCCTACCTTGCTCCATTGAATACCCTGCAATTTTGTCTTAATTTCCTTTCCCTAACTATTTGGCTCCTCCTAATCCAGTAAAACCCTTCAAAATGAAAACCAAACCTTCTACTACTATAACTAGCCTAATATCATTTTCTTGATCCAGTCATCTCGATTGAGATCCTTACAGAGAGAGCCCTCTCTTAGACTAGTAGGGTTAGCTATTTGGCTAAGCATGGTTTGTGGTTACTCTGGCATTCCCTTCCTTTATCCTGAGGTCCAATCCAGGTGATAACATAGTGGCGACCATAATGGGGAATGAAAGATCAGAAGTTAATCACCCCAGTAATATGTTTCATTTGAATTCTTAAGCTTGTGGATGATGAGTTTCAAAATTTAATAGGTTGAATTGGAAATTTGTAAAGAAATGTATTAAATTTGAAAATTAGACATACTGGCTTCCCGAAAGTACACTAGATCCAATCCAAATCCGAATCCTCCAACCATTGCCAATGATCCTCATAAAATTGGGAAAAATCTAAGAAAGTTGTAGAGAAATCTAGTTTACCTGGAGAACAATCAAGTGAGTTTTCATTCCTTGAGTTAATTCACTCTCGGGAAGGTTAGACACTTTTCAAGACATTGAGTTTCATATTAATTTTGAGCAAAGTTTATTTCGCAGTAAATATTTATGTTGGATTGATCAGACAAATGTCAATTCCTCTATATCTCTTTACAACACCATTGAAGACTTGTTTTCACACAATAAATTAGGTTTCTGACTTATTCATACTCTTGATCATTTGCAGAACCTCTCTTCAAACTTAAACACAGGTGCAAAATAGGACTCATAGGCCATCAGTTGATTTTTAAAATACATCCTTTGCATCTACTACTACTCAAAAAATATCTCACCCTCCACCTTCTTCTTCACATATTTTTCACACCACTCAAGCTATTGTTAATCCCTATTTTAGGATACCGAATATCCCAATCCTTGTCTTAAATCCACCAATTCCCCCACCTCTAGTTATCGCTACCCGATATGCACCCCTTGTTTTTCTTCAAAATCCTAGTGCCATGCCCCCTAATTATTAAACCAAAATACCTTTCTTCGATGGCACCCAAACCATTACAACACAACAACACGTAGACAAGATGAATGATTTTGTTATGAACTACAATAGTAATGGGGTAATCACTAGTATTATAGGGACCCAACATGCCCCTCTCCTTCAAAAAAAGTGTTGTCCTCAACACTTGAGTAGTTCTAGATACTTCTGTATAAAA
>APFE031634037.1:3679-30883 GCA_000404065.3 Pinus taeda
TTACCCATTCATGAGGTGCGTACCCCCAGTGCACACACTTCAAGGCAGTAAAGCGCGCACACGTGGGGTTCCTTATGTTTAACCCTTGGTATTTTACCCATTCATGAGGTGCGTACCCCCAGTGCACACACTTCAAGGTAATAAAGCGTGCACACGTGGGGTTCCTTATGTTTAACCCTTGGTATTTAGATGACGGTATTGTGTTATTATGGTTTTGGCCCGTGGTTTTGTTCCATGATTTGAGGAAGAGCTTACCTATATAAAGCAAAGGAGATCATTTGGGTTGGGTATGCTTTTGGGTTGAATATCTTAAGATCTGAAATATTGGGTTATTGTTTCAAAAGCTCGATCTATATGAAAGTGAAGTGGAAAGCGAATCTGTGAAGGGTGATCTCTCGAGCGCTGCAGCTGCGGAAGTACGGAGGCGCCAAAGAAGGCACAGTGCGGAGACACCACAAAGGCGCCACAGAAGGTGGAGTGCGGAGGTGCCACAGAAGGCGCAGTGCAAAGGTACCACAGAAGGCGCAGTGCGGAGACGCCACAGAGGCACCACAGAAGGCGCAGTGCGGAGACGTCATAGAGGCGCCACAGAAGGCGTAGTGCCGAGGCGCCACAGAAGGCATAGTGCGAAGGCGCCACAAAAGGCGCAGTGTGGAGACGTCACAGAGGCGCCACAGAAGGCGCAGTGCGGAGGCGCCACAGAAGGCACAGTGCGAAGGCGCCATAGAAGGTGCAGTGCGGAGGCGCCACAGAAGGCACAGTGCGAAGGCGCCATAGAAGGCGCAGTGCGGAGGCGCCATAGAAGGCGCAGTGCGAAGGCGCCATAGAAGGCGCAGTACGGAGACGCCACAGAGGCGCCACAGAAGGCGCAGTGCGGAGACGCCACAGAGGCGCAGTGCGGAGGTGTCACAGGAGATGCCACAGAGGCGCCACCGAAGGCGCAATGCGGAGGCACCACAGAAGGCGCAGGTGCGGAGGTGCGCGGCGCCACAAAAGGCGCAGCTGCGGAGGTGCGCGGCGCCACAGAAGGTGAAGTGCGTAGCGATGAAGGCCAGAGAAAAGGAAATTGCGTATCTGTCTTAAGATCTTTTGTTGACTGATTTTTTTTGTTGATAAGGTGTTCTGGGTTTAGTTTACTGTTATTGTGGATCTGGTTATCTGTGTGACTTACTGGTACTTGATGATCATTTGATGTTTATGGATCCAGTTTGAAAATTTATGAAAAGTGGTCCTTGAAAGAAAATAAGTAGGGGGTTGTAGCTCCCTTCCAGGAGAGACTGGAAAAATGAGAGAGAGTTGTAGCTCTCTGCAGGTTGCAGCCTGCGTACTGGTAAAGGACTGCACCAGTACAAGACCATTGTAAAAGGAGTTTCTAATTTGAAAGAAGATAGAGACATATTGCAGCAGGTGGGTTTCACCCACATTGGGTTTCCACCTTATATCTGGTGTTCTTTGATGTGACTGTCTATTTTTCTTGTTCATGCTCATTGTTTTATGGTACTGATATGCAAAAGAATTCAAAGTGTAAATAAGGAAGATTTGTTAAAAGAACTAGATAATACTGATTCACCCCCCCTCTCAGTATTATTTTCAACAAAAAAAGAAAAAAGTAAATTCATTTTTACCATTTCCATTTTTACCTCTTATGAGTGAGCTCTACAATTTTTACCCCCAATCTTCATCAACTGGCTATAGCTAAACTAGTGGACCATTTTGAGTGTCGTTAGTTCCAGGTAGGCGCTCAATCAATTTTTTTTCTTTTCATGGTTTCCATTTTTGCTTTCATCGAATTTTTTGGAAGTTTTCAGATATTTAGGGTCTTAGATTTGCACCCTAGGTCCAACAAACCCCAATTGTATCGAAAAGTAAATTGCAATTTCTCAGTTAACAGTGGGAAGAGTGCTTCAGCACATTTTTCTAGCAAGGGGAGGTGCACTGGGTCGTTCTGCCTTTTTAAAAGTAAGTGCATTAGGCACAATTCAAAAAATATATTTTTTACTATCACTTGGATTTCTCTCAATTTTTGCATGATATTCTTTCTAAGTGTCTCTCTCATGGTATTTTAGGTATCTACCAGAGAAAAAATTGTTCTAATGTAGAGAGAAAGAGAGCATTAGTCAAGAGATTTAGAAGCTACCAATGACCAAACAACAGTACAAGCCTTAAGGAACTATGGACTCCTTAAATTTTTTTGGCTTCCAGGGATGAGATCTCAGCTTGAGTTGCTGGAATATCTTTTCAGAGCATGGGATATTCAATGTTAGTGCTTTAGAATTGGAGAACATAATCCTAAGATAGATGTTGAGGATATTTACATTTTGAAAGGCTTATCTCAGAGATGAGCTCCTTCTCATTATTTACAATGAGAAGAGGTAGTAAAACTATCAAGGATTATATAACTACTCATTTTATACCATGTTCTCAGGAAATAAAAGATGGGAAAATAGAGATTAAGGATGTGAATTGACTACCTCTTAGGATGATACTTTTAGTCATTATTCGATTGGATGGAACAACCACTTTTCATTTGGCTAATAAGTTTGACATGCATAATGCATTAGAATGTATAGAACCTACTATATTTAATTGGAGTGAGGGTATATTGTCCAATATGAAGGAGCAACTCAATACTGTAAAGGACGGAGATAGGAAAAATTTACATATGGATGCATTTTGATATCGTTTTTCTAGAGAGGATTCCACTACCTCGACCTCAGCATATTGATATTGGGCTTCCAGATCCTTGGGTTCCATGGATGGGGCAATGGGTAGATCTCATGTCTTGTCATGCAGGTGTATCATCTATGAGTTTCAGACCTAACTTATTATAATGATTATGGGAATTTCTCATTATGATCAATTAATATCACTATGCCAGAGCTAACTTTCGAGGATATCCATAGCTCATTTACCTAAAGGCAAGTAATGGGGTGATATAGGTAAAATAATGACATTTCAAATATTTTTGTATTTTTTAGATTTTAGAATTTTTTTGATGTTTTTCATGTACTAGATACTATCTATTAATTTCACATGTAGATATTGAACTAGTACAACCATTAGGCCCTTCATATCTTTAGCTACGAGGAGAACCACAACCAACACTAGCAGGAGCTTGTATTGTTGTAGGGGTAGAGGAGGAGATTCAGGATCTCCACATAGATGAGTCTCTTGCAGAGTTTGATCACAATGTTGAGGGATTGACCCATAGTATACTAGATACCAGGGTTAATGAGCCTCCTATGACATTGCAACGATACACCACTAGAGTACTGGAGTGTATTAGTTCTAAGTTGTCATGCCAAGTTTTCCGCATTGCTGTCTGTTATCAAGATCATCACTAGGACTAGTTTACTAGGAGGCCATATGTGTTTTGATCACAATTTTGTAAAATGAAACTATACATACATACATACATACATATAACAAATATAATATATATATATCGATGCTTCCTATTTTCTCTATTTCTTGTTCAATGTGCGATGTGAATTAAAATTTTACATATGCTGCAAATATCTATCTAAAACATAATTCATCAATGCATCAGTTAATGCTTTTAGACTTCTAGGAATGTGTTGACATTGAATTTAATCAAAATATATTTCTAGAAGGAGAAGCCACAAGAACATGCAAAGCATAGTTAGCCTTCGTAATGAATAAATGTTTTGAGGTGTAGAATTATGAGTTGTGATTCAATTCTAATCTAAAAATGGCAAATGCCATGTGAAATAACATCAAAACATATTTTTATCATTGCACTATACATAGTGATGTTATTGGTAGAGTGACCAATACAAATCCCTTGTAAACTCACTAACTCGCCGCTCAGAGCATAAATAGAGACCACACTACAGATGAAAGGTTATGAGTACTACGACTAGCACCATCAACATAACAAACATATGGATGAAGGGACGATGCCATATGCAAATAAAATATAATCCAAGATTAGTAGATATGGTAGGAAAATTTGAAAGAAAACACATTGCAAACACACTAACATACCTATACAGTATGTACAGAGTGACTACGAAAAGATGACCTAATCATAGTATTTTTTGAGGTACAACCCATTTCGGGGCTGCGCTAAAACGATTCCATCAAAATAAATTAGCTTGTAAGCCCCTTTTACAAGAACATGTTTAACTATGTAGGACCTAGCCACATCGTCTCAAGCTTCCTAACCCCTACCTTATCAAATTCCTGATCATATAACAAGGCTAGGTCACCTTCTGAGAAGGAAAGAGCTTTCAAATTCTTGGTGTATTGTGCTTTAATGTGTTTCTTGTGGGCTTCATTGGTCACTGTGGAATCACATCGGGTTTCATATAAGCATTCTTTATGCAAGATATGCTCTTCTTTTTTGGAAGTGGTGGGGAGAAGTGTGACAATAAGATTCAAATATGGAATCTTTCATTCGATAGGAAGGATTGTTTATAGATACACTAATTGAGAAGGTGTGAATCAAGTGGAAGTATGGAAAAAGGTTCGCTCCGCCCACAAGGCTTCATAACGAATGAGGTGCCAATTAATTTTATGAATCCCTATCACGCGTTGTAGCATTGTTTTCAAAACTTTGTTAACAACTTCTACGTTCTCATTTCCTTGAGGGTAATAGGGAGTTGAGTTGTCATGTCAAAGGCCCAACTTGGTAGTAATGTTAGACATCATGCGATTTCAAAAATGTTTACCATGGTTTATAAAAATCACTTGTGGTACACAAAACCTAGCAATGACATGATTAAAAAGAAACAAAGCAACTATTTTGTCGGTGTTATTATATGTAGGCATTTTTTTAGCCCACTTGGTAAAATAATATTCTACCACAATGATGTAGCTATGTCCCCCAACCAACTTAGGGTTACATGTAATAAAGTAAATTCCCCATTTTATGAAAGGTCCAATGATGATAATAAGATGTAAAGGAGTAGGTGGAGTATTGGTTTTAGGACCATAAATCTGACAAGTGTGATACCTTTGGACCGCGAACATGCAATATTGAAACATAATAGGCCAAAAATAACCAGCATATCTAACCTTATTGATGGTGGCATAACCATACGCATGTCCACCACATTCTTTGGCATGGATTTTCTTAAGAGCTTTCTTAGCCTCCTCATGAGTGAGACACCATCTAAATATGATATTAATATTGTTGTCGTTTTTTCTATCACATGTCGTAAAATTCTTCAAGAGATATAGAAACCTAGTAGTGACAACCTCTGGGTTTATTGGAGACCAGTACCTAAGACAACTTAAAGAGCAGAGTGCTTTTGAATATTATCTAAGAGATGTATACTTCACTCCATATTGTCACATAGTTTGAAAAGGGGTTAATTCAAGGTCTTAGTTCAATTGTCATTCATCAAGTTAAACTCATGAAATTACATAGATATAAATACCTAGGGGGTTAATATGGCTAATATGAAAGAGGAATGTGTTGGTTCTAGTGGCCGACACACACTAATAGGCAGCTTAACATTTTTTTTGTAGTATAGATGAATAGGAGGAAGCGAAGGATGGAAATTGATGTAGAGGGATAAACATAACACATAATCCTAGAAACAATATCCAGTAGAGATATGGAAGGGTGAGGAGATGAAAATGAAGAAAGAGTGGAGTGCTAATTCAGGTCCCAAGCTCTATGCATCATTAATTAATTTGTCACCAAATAAGGTTATGTAAATTTGTTCACATTACAGGTACATAGGTAAATCTGTAGTTAAAATAGGTATCGTTACTACTTAGTAGCAAATATCCAACCATGAATGAGAGTGATACCAGTAGCTTCATTACACTATTTTATGGAGGCAAAACACACATGAAGTGATAAACGGGGAAATCATACTGTGCATTTGTCTTATAGGAATCAACAAAATAGTTTCATTACTCTTCAAGATGGAGTCAAAATCACTATTCCATTACATTTAGCAATTTTGCATATCAAGTCCCTCATGAATAGGAAGACAGAATGAAAATGGAACCAAAAAATTCTAGCCTCTTGGGTGCAGAATTCCAAAACCTTTGTTAATTGCTTTGTCCCCCATTTTATAAGGAGAGGGGAATCTCTGAAAATAGTTACAAAACTATCTTATCCTGAGCTCTTGATGTCTAATCAACTAGCTGTCTCGGCATGTTTAGGCTGTGTCACCCATATCATTGCAAGAAAATGATTCCTTTCTTTAAAATACAACATAAAAAAATAAGAAAATAACTGAATGACAAATCATGGGAAAAATTAAATGAAAATTCTACCTAAATATCTCCACTCCACTTCTTGTGATGGCCTTTGATCAAGCCACGTATCTGCAAAAATGTGCCTCTTTTGTTACTCAGCTAGTTTCTTTGTTTCTTTCTGCCTAAACTGGATGAATTTTCCCTTTTCTGGAGCTCGGAACGATTAATGATGATGGCCTCTATTATGCTTGGGGATCGTAGTTTCCAACTCCTACATCTCTCTAGAATTCCTATATGATGCTATAGGAGCCTAATATACCTAGTAACATAGTTGTAATTCTATATTAGAGCTTATACACTATTGGCACTTTTAATCTTAAAAATGTTACAAACCTCTCAATATTTTTTTGGCCCCCTTTTGTTTAGCCCCTTTAAGAATTTTTTCACCATATGATCAAGGGCTATGACCAGAGGCTTAGCCTTAAGGCGTTAGGGCTTTTAAAATCCTGCAGGGGGGTATTTTTCCTTTATACTACACTTTTCACCCCTTGGTTCTTTAACTCTTCTATACCATGTGCTAGCCCTAATATCATATCACCTCTCATCGAAGGATTAACAATGGAGTTGCAATATTCCACACTCTCGATATGTTGATCTCTAATTATGATGTCATCACCGCCATGTGGCACCTCATGAGTGGTGAGATGTGTCACCCTGATTTTCCCCCTTAGTCCCCCTAAACACGTCATAACTGATTGCTACGGGTCTTGCCTTACCACCTAATCATGCTGACATCAGCAACCACGTGTCCTTATAGGATCCAATCCTATGCCACCACATGTCCTTATCGAAGCTAATCCTATACCATATGCATCCTTATCGAAGACAATCTTGTGTCACAACATGTCTTGCTAGAGGAGGGAGAAAAGGTCGCATCGACCCTTGGTTTTGTGATGAAATACTTTGTAAACTTATATTTGAGTCCCCCGACAATTTCACGCTATATCAAAACTTTATGTGATATCGTCACTTTAAAATGTTGTCACATGTTCAGAATTATCAATTTCCGATTACGATGCACTGATCTCTTGATGCTTTGGTTGTCGATGTGTGATGTGATGGTGTGGGTGCAATATTTGATATGCTGTTGCTCTCATGTACGATTGCAAATGTGTCATGACATCTGATATATTAGACCCGCCATATGCAATGTGTTCATGTGCCATTATGTTCTAAAGTAGGATCACTGATATGCGATGTAGCTCGGATGTGTGATCATCGATATTTGATGTCTCTAGACCTTTGAGATATGATCTGTGATATCGAACCTTCAATATTCTCTCTTTCCTAAGGCTACAATCCTTGAAATTTCAGAAGCCCATATCTTTTGATCCAGGAGTCCGCTTCTGGACTCGTACATATCATTGGAAAGCTTGTTCGGAGCACTTTCCAATGGAGATGGTCTAGTATAGACTTTGTGTCCTTTTAAAACTTGGAAAATATTTGCAAATTATCTTCTCCTTTGCATTCTTTTGACATCATTTGA
Organism: Pinus taeda; assembly: GCA_000404065.3. NCBI lineage: Eukaryota > Viridiplantae > Streptophyta > Pinopsida > Pinales > Pinaceae > Pinus > Pinus taeda. The sequence goes on from APFE031634037.1 coordinate 11,406, forward strand.
ACAATTTTGTAGTAGCTGATAACATTGGCTCCAATTGGGGAGAATGCCTTGTTGGCAAGGTCCGGAGAACCTACAGGTGAGTAACATTCACCATTAGGAATGGAGTAAAAAATATAATGAATATATAAAACTAGAAAACCTCCACAGAAATTTATTTGTTGGGATTCCTTTCCTCATAATGCTAAAATGGAAAAATAGAAACTCTAACAACTAGAAATTAAATGTTCATCTAGAGAGCTTATTTATATACAGCTCCTACTTAGGAATAGGGCCCAATTTACACAAGTCAGGTCAACGTTCCAATGGTGCCAGGAAAACATTTGGGTGTTGGAAATAATGTATCCATTCTTCTGGATTTTAAAAATAAAAAAAATCATGCACCGTGAAAGTTATTGAAACAAAAAACCTGATAGATAGTCCAGAAATAACATATGCTGCAAACCTAAGAATGTTGTCTTGTAGTCAGCTATAGGGTCATAGACTGGAAGAGAAAAAATTGTAGCTGCCTCACTTTCTTGAAAAGTCTGTTGACCAAACAAGGAGGTCATATAGTCATCTACTGGATCATATAATTGATGAAAGAAGCATAGTTGTCTCCCTCTATTGAACAATTTCCAGGAATGAATATTTCTGTAGAAGGAAACCACAGAGACTGCTTAGATCTTCAACTTTTATCTCTTTTTGAAGAATTTATTGTTTGTCATATTCTCTCCACTTGCTGATAACAATCTCCCTTTGAACATCTACAACAGTCTCATACTCCTCTGAATCATATGAATCATAAATTGGAGAATCTTTATTACTTCGAATATTAGTTTCCTAGACTTGTTCTCCATTTGAAGGATGCAAGTCACAAATCGGAGCCTATTTTTTAACCTCCTGGTGGGCCTCCTATTTTTTTGCATCTTCCCATGAATGGAACTATATTAGTCCTACATTCCCCAACATCCCATTACATTCATATGAATCATAAGAATGAGACTCCTACAATTCGATAGAATAAGACAACCAAGGGTTTGTTTAGAGCTTGATAAGGTCTCCTTCTTCTCTTTCATGATCGTTGGGTGATGCTTCATGATGCAAGTAGACATCTTCTTGGAGAAGAGCCCCATAAATATCTTCAGTAGGATTAATAACCTCATAAATACTTTCAACATTAAAATGCACACAGCAATATTCAAACAGAGCGTCCAGGTGGATATAATCATTCACAATAATGATTAAATGCTATGTGAAATCTATTTAAGGAATATATTCTTCCATGAGTTAGTGCTTTGTACAAACTCTAAAATATTCTTGGAAAGAATACATGAATAGTTTCGTTTTTTATTTTTTTTTGTAAGTCAGATGTATATGTATTAAAAAAAGGAAAATAATTTACAGAGAGTCTGCATAGGCAGACAGAAACCTGAGAGTTCCATTACAGCCTTGTTGAGCACAAGCATTGAGCTACCAGAAACAAAAGAAACCACCAAGCGGGCTTATCAAAACTAGATTTCTCACCACGTAGGGCAGCCATTTTAAGAGCATAGATATAAAGCGTCATAAAACTGTCAAAAATGGATGTTTGACCTGAAACACGTATAAGGCCTAGACATATAGACTAAACATAGGGCCGAATTCAACACACAACGCAGAGAGACACGAGACAGACCAGAAGGACGGGCTAGATGCCGAAGCAAACAAAACTGAACCGCTAGAAACCAGGGACTAAGGGAGCCCGCCCGGGTGTGGGAAGCCACCCATCCTGCCAGCAATGTCCAGACCCACATCGAGGATATGTTTGTCAACCTTGTCTTGCAGCTCCTGCATGGACTGGAAGTTTTGGGCCTCCTTCACCTTTTGCTCCTGCACCAAGGGGTCCGGGCTTAGAGTTTGCCTAAGCAACCTGATGCAGAGTTACTTTCTTGTTGACCACCTCCACCCCTTCCTGAACAGCCGAGATTCTTCGATCCAAGGATTCATGGCTGGCAGTAGGATTACCAGGTTGATTATCCGGGGCAGGGTGCTCCTTCTCGATGTTGTGCTTACCAGCTTCCTTCATCTCCAAGGCTTTTGCCAGGAGAGTCTTTATCCTCCAGCTTTCCGCCTTAGTGCGAGTAAATTGAGTTTCTCTTTTAGTTGGTGTTTCCGGGTCACTCAGCCAATCAACTTCAACCGCTGCTGCTCCCTCGTGCTTACTCGCTTCTTGCTGTTTAACTTTAGCCTCCAACTCAGCTATTTTGTGTTTGCTTCTCGTTGAGGCTCGAGTTACATACATATTCTACGCATTGCGCAGATCTTGGTTGGCCGCTATGCATCTACAGCTACGCGCATCCATACTGTTCCTGTTAAACCACCTACGGCAGAACCTGTCACTAACAGGCTGGCTATTGATGCTGGATGAACTGAGGGTTGATGTGGGGGAAGCCGAGTCCAAACCCCTGGTTAAATAGCCTAAATTCATATAATTCTCCAGAAAGTGCCCTTCCTTCCGAACGAGAGAAGTGGTACTATTGTAATTAATGTTAAGGGTGTTCACACGCCTCTCATAACCTTTACCTGCAGGCGCATAAGAATTCCTGATTGCCTTTCTCTCATGTTTGAGGCGAATGTCCTTTCTCCCCCAACGGTCTCTACGGATCTCCTCGTAGCATGAACCCTGTTGATGGTTCCCATGCTTGGCCCTACCCCACACTGAAGACCATCGCTTCATCTGTCCAATCGTACCGCACTTGTGATGATTTACCTGATTGTTGCTCCAATTTTCCTTTTGACGGAGCTGAATAGATAAACCGTTGTCGGTCAGGCCCGATCAGTGTTGTTCACGTCTTGTTGCGCCAGCTGTGTACATCAATTTTTCAAAATCGGATAGTTCACCTCCTCCCAACAGCTGTCCCATCCCCTTCCCTGACTGTCTACTCCACAGTTCGCCAAGTAATCTGCCAGCCCGTTTGCTTGACGTCGGATCGCCTGGAAGACTAGACCCTGCATGCCCTCCATGAGTTCTGCAATGCTTTCTGTAACTTTGGCTAACCTCCAATGCTTAGTTTCCTTGTTTGCTTTTATCCCCCGCTGCAATTTTTGAGCTGTGGAAATGACCAGAGAGGAATCTCCTTCCAAAATAATGTTACGGAGGCATCTAGAATTCGCAATTCTAAGAGCATGTTCCAGGGCTGGGAATTCCATTTCATTATTCGTGCTTTCCCCAAGCGCTTTATAGTAAATATGAAGAATATCACCATGCTGGTTGCGTAAGACACCTCTGATTCCAGCCATGCTAGGGTTGCCTCGCGACGCTCCGTCAAAATTCAATTTGAAACCACCATCCGGTGGGCATTGAAATTTATCATTTTGTGAGGGTGGTTGATTTCTATGCTGCAGAGCAATGTAATTGTTGGTTCATTCCAGCCGGAATCTTTTCAAAATACGTAAGTCCAGTGCTGTAGGCTTTTCATTGCTTTCCGCTCTGCATTTGGTTTGAATTAACTGCTGGATGTTGGTAATTATGTTGTCTTTAGAGAAATCCATGTTCTTCTATTCATCTTGGAAAATTCTGCGGTTACGCTCCTTCCAGATATATCAAAGTAGAAACCCTGGTGCCGATTTCCATATACTATTGACTCTTTGTATGCCAGAGAAGTCTGTCTTCCAATCCAGAATAGTGTTGTGAATAGAATCTATCTTTCGGTCAGAACTGCTGAGGATCCCTTCCATCCAGCACCATAATTGAGAGGCCCATTCACAGGTGTTGAAAAGATGGTTCAATGATTCCTCTTCCACCGAACACATAGGGCATCTACAGGGTCCCTCAAAAACTTTCTTGCACAGATTGTCCCAAGTAAGGGTCTTATTTCTCATCAGAAGCCAGAGGAAAGTTCTGATCTTCGGCCATAGAAGACTATCCCATACTTTGCTGCACCAAGGCATGACCTCTCCCTGTTCTTCCTTTTCTAATATATTTCTGGCTTCTTTCAGTGAGAAATTGCCATTACCCTTGAGACCCCACCTTAGTTTTTCGTCCTCTTCAGTTTTTCTGATCTTTCTTTTTAGGATGCGCTCATTGAAATGTTGATTTGTATGGTTTTTGACCTCTGTGTTCCCAGGATTAAAGTTTATCCAATCCCTCCAATTATCATCTGTATTGTACTGATTCCACTAATGACTGACTTTGTATCTGCCCTGAGCTTGATAAGTTTGCTTTATGGTGACTAATTCTGGAGAGTCGAGTTTGGGTAGCTATTGCCAGGCATCTTCCCAGAACAATGCTAGCCTACCATTATGAATTTCCCAAAAGCTATTTTCCTGAAGTAGACTCTTGTTGCGTTTGGCATGATTCCATATGGTTGAGCCTTCCGGGGTTTCCTGTAGTCTGATGAGTTCCTAAGTATCACAGTCCGGAACATATTTTTCTTTCCAATGCCTAGCCCATGGTAAGGTAGGGTTTTCAATCCATTTCCACCATATTTTAGCTCCACATGTTCAGTTGACCACCCCTGGATCAACTAGATTCAATCCCCCCCTTGATTTCGGCATACAAAGTTTGTTCCAAGCTACTAGAGCCCACTTTTTCTTATCACCATTACCGCTCAAAAGGAAGGATCGCTGGATATTTCTTATTTGCTGTAGAATACCTTTGTGGGCAGGAAGCATCAAGAGAAGGTAATGCGGGATGGCCTGAAGGACGACTTTGGTTAGGATGAGCCTGCCCGCCAGATTAAGAGCTCTGTTCGTCCAATGTGAGCATCTTTTCTTCAAGTTGGCTAGAATTTTCTCCCAATGCTATTTCTTCCAGGGTTTGAGAGTCAGCTGAGCTCCCAAGTATCTCAAAGGCAGGGAGCCAATCCTGAATCCTAATAGTTGGGCTAAGTGAGATTGAACTGTCGGGTGGGTGTTGAAAAAGAAAATAGTAGATTTAGAGAAGTTAATTTCCATACCCGAGGCCTGGCTGAAGAGATCTAGGGTATCCTTGTAGGCAACTGCCTCCTTCACCGTGGGAGTTCCATGTAACATGGTGTCGTCAACAAACTGTTGATGAGTAGTGGCCGGAAGCGATCTTATAGGCTGAAGACCTTTTATTTTTCCCTCCGCTTTCTTCTTGGCTATGGTTCGACTGAGGCCTTCCATAAGGATGATGAAGAGAAAAGGGGATAAGGGATCCCCTTGTCTGATTCCCCTTGAAGGAGTGAAAGGTGTAGAGGGAGCGTCGTTGACAAGGATGGAATATCTTGGAGATTTGATAAGAGCCATGATCCACTTGATCCATGTCCTGTAGAAGCCAAAAGCTCTTAGAACAGCTTCGAGGTATTTCCAGCTGACTTTATCATAAGCTTTTGAGAGATCCAATTGCATGAGCATGCCTGCATCTTTCCTTGAATGTAGGGAATGAATCATCTCCTGTGCTAATAGGATATTGTTGAGAATTTGCCTGCCTTCAACGTAGCCCGATTGCTCTTCTGAGATTATGCCCGGGAGAATCGTCTTCAATCTGCTAGCTATAAATTTTGATATAATCTTGTATATTACATTACATAATGCAATAGGTCTGAATTTATCAGGAGTTTTGGCTTCTTCATCCTTGGGTATGAGTGCAAGAAAGGTGGAGTTGAGGGATTTTAGAATAGTTCCTAAACTTCTGGAGTCTTCCACCACCTCCCACGCATCCTGTTTAACAATACTCTAGCAGGCCTTGTAGAAATTGATGGTGACCCCATATGGACCTGGAGCTTTGTCGTTGGGCAATACTCATGATTGCTTCCTCTACTTCTTCCAAGGATACTTCCCTACACAGAGCCCAATTCTGATCTGAAGTAATATTCTTCCGGATGGCTGTTGTTAATTCCTTAATGGCTTCCTCTCTGTTTATGGGAGGTTCCTGAGAAATTGATTTGAAGTGATCCGAGAGCAGAGTAGATATGTCATTGTGGCTTTTTAGGATCTCCCCTGTGTTGTTTTTCAATTCAAGAATTCGATTCCTACTTCTATGGTCTAGAGCCGATCTGTGGAAAAATTTAGTATTCAACTCTCCCTCTTTGAACCATTGAATTCTTGACTTCTGTCTCCATAGTCTCTTCTTGAGAGCAGCGCTTATGCCATTGCTGAGAGAGAGATTTTTCCTGTTCCAAAGCCTTGGCAATAAGGTTTCCTGCTGCACCTTCTCTGTGGATCTGTTCCAGTTTATTCTCGAGAATGATCTTCTCCTGGAAAATGTTTTCGAAGACTGTTTTGTTCCAATCTTCTATCTTTTGCTTAGTTATTTTTAGCTTCTTTTGAAGATTGAAAATTTTGGATCCACTAATCTGCAAGGGTTCCGACCACCATTTCTTTACCATTTCAAGGAAGTTGGGGTGGTCTAACCAAAACTTCTCAAACCGGAAGGGTTTGTTCCTCGGGGTTCCCAGAACTTCAACAATGAGTGATATTGGCCAGTGATCCGATCCCCCACTGGAAAGGATATCTGATTCCGCTGTAATGCCATCCATTATGATGCTTTCTGAGATTAAGAATCTATCTAGGCGGGAACCTATTAGCTTGTCACCTCCCCTTCTATTGTTCCAAGTGAAAAGGCCACTCTTGGGGTGGACATCAATAAGTTTAACAGTTTCAATGAAGTTTGCGAAGGCTTCCGCATCTCTGTTTAGTTTCCTGAGACCTCCTTTTATTTCCAAAAGGGTAGTTATCATATTGAAATCGGCCCCCAAAATGCACTTAGATCTCGGATGTATTCTGAAAATTTTAGATAAAGTTTCTAAAAATGTTATTTTATCTTCTAGTTTCTGAGGACTATAAATATTGATACAGAGGAAGGAACCAGAATTGCCTATGGGTTGGAATTCCACTGCCATGAAGTGCTTGTTAGCTTCCGCCGATAACATCTGGATTTCCCTTGAATCCCACATGGTCGCGAGGCCTCCTTCTCTTCCTTGACTTTCATTTTCTAGAACTTCCATATGACTTCCCAGTTTTCTGCAAAGATTGCTGATATTGGGGCTGCTACATTTGGTTTCCTGTAAAAACATGATTTCTGGTTTATATTTTTGGATTTTCCTCTTTAAAATCCTGTGTTTTGCCTGGCTATTGAGCCCTCTGGCATTCCACGAGATTATCTTCATAGAAAACTGAGTTTTATTGGAAGGTATGGAAGGCGGTGAGTGCCTTCATGTTTGCTGAGTTTATCATGATCATGCCTAGCTCTTGTAGTGCTTCACCACTTGTTTTCCGACCTCTTCTCTTCTTTTGTTTGGAATTGGATGTCTTCCATAGGGGACTTTTTGAATGTGAACTGTTACCTTTCGCCATGCCTAGCTTCCTATTCTACCTTTCTAGTTCTACTTTTTGCCTTGCTATGAAGAGGTCATTTACTATTCTGACTTCTTCCTCCGAAGCGTTTTCTATCCCTCGGGCTTTCCAGTTCTCAGGTATTGCTGGTAGGTTCAAACCTTCTCCTGCTAACACATTTTCCCAATCTTGTTCTTCGCTGCCTCCATCACTGGTCAGCATGTCAGTTTCTTCCTCAGTGTCCTCTGTTCTCTCTTGCATTTGAACCTCATTATTGAAGTTCTCCTCATGCGTGTCTTCCCCTGTGGGTGTTTCTTTTTCTTCGTTCTCTGCTCCTGATGTTGGGGCTTCATGCTTATCCTCTGAGTCAGTTTCAGGGTCTAAGATCACAAAATGATTTCTGTGGATGTTTCTTTCCATGTTTCCTCTGAGATTCTTTCGTCTATTTGCTCTGTGTTTGGATTTGGGTTTGATGAAGACTTCTGTATCTTTGTGGGCTTGAGCTGATTCCGTTTCTTGTTCCTTCTTGATCTTTGGGAAATCCCTTAACAGATGCCCATGTTCATGGAATTTGTGGCAACGGAAGGGAATCTGCTCATAATCGATATCCTGAAAGTAATCCTCATCCCTATATTCCAGCCAAATTCCTTCATGTAGTGCCCCAGAGACGTCCATTTCAACGCAAATCCGGGCATAAGAAGTGTATCTCTTTTGGAGAGTCGCTTCAGAGGCTTTGATGAATGTTCCCAACTTGTCACCAATTTGTTTCAGTGCATTCAGACCCCAATAGTCTATTGGAAGAGAGAATAAGCGAATCCAGACTGGGACTTGGGTGAAAGACTCCTTCTCCGGGGCAAAATTTGGCTTCCATGGTCTCATATACAGACCTCCTGAAGCCAAAAAATAAGGGCCTCCTTCAAAAACTATGTCCTTCTCTTCTAGGTTGGAGAAGACTACAGTAAAAAAGCCTTTGGCTCCAAGGTGAAGTTTAACATCCCCTCGAGGTTTCCAGTGCAGTTTGATCCAATGACAAAGAGATCTTTTAGACGGCCAAATACCCATAAACTTGCAGATGATGGCCCGTTCCGTCATATGCTCCCTATATGCTTGAATCTCTAGGTCAGTGATAACTACCCGTAGGTTATTGGTCTCTTTTGGTTTGCAGGCTCCACTGGATGAGGCTAGTTTGTTGGGGTTTGAACTGGGTTCCCCCTCCTTTCCCGGCTTGCCTTGTGTGTCCCTTATTTGCTTCCTCTCATCATCAACTTGTCGTTTCTCGTTTCCTGAAAAGTTTTTTATTAAAGGAGTTTTTTCTTTAGCTCCTGTCAGGTTTTTTGTCTCTCGGCCTGTTCTCTGCGTTGTTTCTTTTGTCTTGTCAGTGTTCCCTTGAGGTTGATCCTTATTTCCTCTGCCAAGTTGCTTGTTGTTGTCCAGCTCAGAGATCCTGACTCCTTCCTTTCTATCATTCTTCTGTTTCTGCATAACTATTTGTTTGAAAGTAGGGGCCCCACTGGACCCCTCCGCTTCCATGCAGTTGGTCAGCACTTGACCCTGACGAAGCAGGGCTTCGAGGCGGGAGAAGACTGCTTCCAGACCTGCGAACGCCTTAGTTCCTTGAAAGATTCAACCTCGATAGTGTTCATAGACACCAGCTTAAGAGCTGGTCAACTGCTGCTACACTAACCACAGGGCTGAGCCTGAAACTAAAACAAAAGATCAAACCCTGACGGCCGCCATGAGAGCTTCTGTTCAGTTCCTACTTCAATAGATTCGTTTTTTCATCTTCAAAGACAATACCCTTTTGTTCCATGCATTCATGAAAATCCTTGAGGTGTTGGTCCAAACTTCTATTTTTGTTTCCACTGACTGTAGGAAAATGGGTATACCATTCATGAAATGAAGGGACATGATGTGGATAACCAAAAATAGAAGAAAAATCCATTGCAGAATTTTTTTTTCCAAGAATGTAGGAATGACCATTTTGAAAACCCCTCTAGATGAGTAGTCTCAAGATTAGATGTAGGGGAAATTTTCTATTGTTTAGCATCAGAGCAGGCATGAGGCCTCTTGAAATCTAGGATGATCAAATAAAGATATAGAAAGTGGAGCCGCAAAGATGTTTATAATAAGATTCAAACAGTGGAGCTACGAAGTTGAGAAATCTTCAACCCACACTCCCCTTGATCACCCAACAAAGAGAATGTAGTAATGATCATACCGAAAGAAAAAAATTCTGATTTGTTCCTCGACAACAGTGCCAGAAAGATATTGTCACTTTTTTTATCATCTATGGTATAAATTCTTCAGGAGATATAGAATCATCCTAAAGACAACCTCTACTTTATTGGAGACCAGTGCCCAAGACATCTTAAAGAGAGGAGTGCTTTTGAATATTATCTAAGGGATGTATGCTACACTCAATATTATCATGTAGTTTGAAAAGGGGTTAATTCAAGGGCTTGGTTCAATTTTCCTTCGTCAAGGTAAACTCAAGCAATTACATAGACCTAAATACTTAGGTGGTAAATATGGCTAATCTCGAAAAGGAATATCTTTGTTTTGGTTGGTGGCTAACACATAACAATAGGCATATTAATATTGTTGTTGTTGTATATATTAATACGAGGAAGAAAAGGATTGAAATTGATGTAGAGGGATAGACATAGCATAAAAGCATAGGAAACAATACCAAACAAAGATATGGAAGGGTGAGGAGATGAAAATGTAGAAAGAGTGGAGCGCTAATTAAGTTTCCAAGCTCTATGCATCATGAATACATTTTTCACCAAATAACATTAAGTAAATATGTGAACATTATAGGTACATAAGTGAATTTTTAGTTAACAGAGGTACCGTTACTACTTAGCAACAAATATACGGGCATGAATGAGAATGATACCAACAACTTCATTACAATATTTCAAAGGAGGAAAAACATATATGAGTGATAAATAAAGGGAGAAAGCATGCTACGCATTACACTGATAGGAATCAACAAAACAATGTCATTAACCTTCAATATGGAGACCAAATCACCAGTCCATTACATTTAGAAATTATATAGCTCAATTCCCTCGTGAGCCAACAAATAGAAAAAAAATGGAACCACAAAATTATTGCATCTTAGGTGTAGAATTCTGGAACCTTGGTTAATTGTTTCTTCCCCCATTTTATAAGGAATAAGGAAGCTTTTAAAATAGTTACGAAAATATCTTAGCCTAATCTCTAGTTGTCAGATCGACTAGCTCTCTTGGCGTGTTAAGGTTTTGTCACCCATATCATTCCAATAGAATGATTATTTTTTTAAAATATAGCATAATAGAATAACAAAACAACATAATAACAAATCATGGGAAAAGCTGAATGATGTTTCTAGCTAAATATCTCCATGCCACTTCCTGTGACAGCCTCTGATCAAGTCACATATCTTCCACAATTTTCCTCTTCTATTCCTTTTTCAGTTCCCCTGTCGCTTTCTTCTTGAACTTAATGAATTTAAAATTTTATGGAATTGGGAGCGATCAATGGTTAGGGCCTATGTGTTTCTCGGGGATCATGGTTGTCAACTCATCCATCTCTCTAGAATTCATGTATTATGGTATTAGAGCCTGATATACCCAATAACATATCCATAGTGTTATATCAAATATTATACCCTTTTGCAATTTTTAATCTTAAAAAAATTACAAAATAGTGAGTTCTGATATCCTTTGCCCCCCTTTTGTTTATCCCCTTTAAGCATTTCTTCAGCATAGGACTGAGGGTTGTGGCCAGAGGCTTAGCCTTAAGGAACTAGGGCCTTTACATTCCTACCAAGGGCAATTTTTCCTTTGTAATATGCTTTTGTGGCCATTGGTTCTTTAACTCTTCTAGACCATGCACTAGCCCTAATATCATAGCCCCTCTCATCGTAGGTTTCTAGTAGGAGGATTAACATTGGAGTTGGGATATTCCACACTCCCGATATGGCAATATTCGATTATGAATTCATCACTTCCATGTTTCACCTCATGAGTGGTGACACTTGTCACTCACATTTTCCCCTTAGGCCCCCTCAAAGTGCTATAACCGACTACCATGTGTCCTGCCGTACCACCACATCATGCTCACATCAGCACCCACGTGTCCTTATCAGAGCCAATTATGTGTTGCCACATGTCATTATTGGAGCCAATCTTCTGATGCCAAACCTCCGTATCAGATTCAATCATTTGTTGCCATATGTTCTGCTGGAGGAGAGAGAAAATGGCCCACCCTTCCTTGGTTTTGTGATGAAATCCTTTGTAAACTTATATTTGAGGTCCCTAGCGATTTTACACTATATCAAAACTTTATACCTTATCGAAACTTTGAAAGGTTGTCACTTGTTTAGAAGTTTCGATTTCTGATTATGATGTGTCGATATCTTGATGCTCTGATTGTCGATGTATGATACATTAGTGCGAATGTGATCATCAATATTTTTTTCCTTTGATGTGTGGTCGTCAATGTGTCACGACCTCTGATATGTGATGCGTCAATATGCCATGATGTTCTGAAGTGCGATCACCAATATGCAATGTGTCTCTAATGTGAAATCACAGATCTCCGATATCTCTAGACCTCTGATATGTGATCTCTGATATTCCCTCTTTCTTAAGGCTTAAATCCTTGAAACTTCAGAATGCTATATCTTTTGATCCAGGAGTCCATTTTTGGAATTCTACATATCGTTGGAAATCTTGTTCAAAGAATTTCCAATGGAGAGAGTCTAGTTTAGACTTTAATTATTTTTAAGGGTATAAATATGCCTGCAAACATCTCTACTCTTTTTCATTCCTTTGACATAATTTTGTATCATTTGACCAATTTTGTAGTAGGTGATAACACTGGCTCCAATTGGGGACAGTTCCTTCCTAGCAAGGTGTTGACAACCTGCAAACTAGTAGCCTTCACTATTTGGCATGGAGTAAAAAATATAATGAGTCTATAAAACCATAAAATATCCATGGAAATGTATTTGCAGGGAGTCCTTTCCTGATAATACTAAAATGTAGAAATAGAAACTCTAACAAATGGAAATTAAATGCTCAGCGAGTGAGATTATTTATATACAACTCCTACTTAGGCACAAGGCTCAATTTACCCAAGTGAGGTGAACCTTCAAATGGTATGAAATCATAATTTGGGTGCTGGAACTAATGCCTCCATGCTTCTAGAATTTAAAAATCAAAACAAACATGCACCATTAAAATTCTTCAAACATAAAATTTTATTAGACTCCAGAAACAACATCTGATGTTGACCTAAGAATGTTGTCATGAAGTCAGTGACAAGGTAATATAACTGAAGAGACAATATTGTAGCTGCCTCATTTTCTTGAAAAGTCTACTGACCAAATAAAGATGCCATGTAGTCATCTACTAGATCATACAATTGATGAGAGAAGCTTATGAATGTATCCCTCTCTTCAATAGTTTCCAGGAATGAATCTTTCTGAAAAAGGTAGCCACAGACATTGCTTGGCTTCTCAACTTTGCGCTCCTCTTGAATAAATTCTTGTTGGTCATCTTCCCCCCCACCTGTTGATAAGTGGTGGCTGTTAGGACCCCATATTGTCTATCTCTAACCTTATATTTTGTCATAATATTACCCTTTTCAACCTATATTTGAAAGTCCTTGCTACTGTTTTGACTCAATCATTCTAAAGGTATACAGTGACTCTTCTCATTTCTATATGTTTAATTATTTAACACATAATCACGCTATATTTATAATTGATCTTTGAAGTTGACTGAGTCGCTGAACAATTGTTGAAACTACCTAAAGCTGGAAGGACTATACTTTGCAGTTGCTGAAATAGATGGAACAGCACGAATCTCGAAGCTGAAACAACAAGAACAACATGCAAATCTCAAGGAGACAGTTGAGATTTGCGTACCAGATTTGCAACAAAAAAGGGACCTGATTGATCATTGAGGAAATTGTTACCTTGGTCATAACGTTATAATCTAAATTGATGTAACAACATTCTGTTGACGAGAACTGATTTCCCTATTTTTGTACAAAGGGTTGAACTAGAATCTATAATGAATTTTTGTTGTAATAGATATCTCCTCTATAAAGAGGAGACATCTACATTAGAGGAGGGATCTACACATAGGGATGAATAAGCTATAACACAAGGATTTTAGTGAAGGGAACGAGACTGAATCTTTTTTGTAATGTGGTATGTTGACGGATGAATAAAGTTTTGTTCTGAGTATTTTATCTTAGTTTCCATGTCCCGGGGAATCTTGTGAGAAGGACAAGGCCCACCTTCATCACAAGATTCACCCATTTCCTTTCTATCGTGTGTTAAGTGTGATTTCTGTTCATACCTCGTTAACGAGTACTATTCTGATGTTATTTTACTTTTGCTAAAACTCTGTTTCTCTTTTAATGGATTGATGTTGTTACATGAGTGTATCACCAGTGATTATGATTTACAGAGTGAATTGGTGAACTGGATAACAGAGGCAGGTGCTGAATGTTCCTACTCTGGGGATAGGGTCCTGATCCTTTGTCATAGAACAACCGTTGTTTTCTTTTGTAGAATTATTCTTTTTAATTAATTATACATTTCTTATTCTATACCTACAATAGATTATAGCTGTTGTAACACAGAGTAAAGGTTTAACAGAGTGTGATTTATTTATACTACAACTTTTTAGTGCTATTAAAATTGAGTACATACAGTACATAGTCACCTTTGAAATAATCAGACTTTCCCGGGTTGAAAATTTATGTGGCACTCGATTGTTTAATTAATAAGCAATTAAAATGACCAACATTTTGGCGCCGTTGTCGGGGAAGTTGACCGAAGATCTTAAGAGCATTAATGATTTTCTTTTAGATGTACAGGATGCATGAAAGGACACAGGGAAGCTAACCCTATAGGTGGCAGGGGCCAAGGCAGAGGAGGAAGGAAAACTTTCATTGATGACATCATTTCAAAGGCTGAAACATCTCAGAAGATAAGTTATCAGAGGCCACAGACTCGGTACCCTCTGAAGATGGATTACGAAACAGAGGGAGTGTTGGGACTAGAAAGGGCCGAAGGGACAGTAGAACAAATTCAGGAATCAGTGGAAGATATTGAAGAACCGGTAGAAGATATCAAAGTTGAGGAACCAATAGAAGATATTGAATTGGAGGAACCAGTTCAAGACATTGAAAAACCTAAAGAAAGCGTTGAAGACCGAGCAAGTGAGACAGGGGAACAACCAATGGACAGAAACGTTGAAGGACTTGTTGGTGGGGGACGAAGAGAAGGAGGAAGAGAAAATTCCCTTTCCACCTTGGAATTCCCTATTGGAGATCTTTCTAGAGGGGCAACTCCTATGAAGAACATTGCACTTTCATCCCTACCTAATTTTCATGGTTTATCATCTGAAGTCCCTAATGAATTTCTGTTCAAGTTTGATATATTATGTAGGAGCTATGATTATGTTACTAATTCTCAAAAGTTAAAGTTATTTCCAACAACATTAAAAGGAAATGCACTAAGGTGGTTTATGAGCCTGGGAAGACATGTGATCACAACATGGGATCAAATGAAAGAAAAATTCTTGGCCAAATACCAGGACTATTGCCAAACAAGAGAAAGGAAGGAGGAAGTATTGAATATGGTTCAGAAGGAGGACGAGAACCTAGAAGATTTCATGGAAAGATTACAATATAATTTGCAGCGATCTAATCATCCAAATATGAGTAAGGATATTCTCAAGTCAATATTGTTAAAAGGGGTACGAGATGATTGCTTAGATATGTTAAATATGCTTGGAAAAGGGGATATATCTAAGGAATCGTATGAAGAGATTGTCAAACTCTGTAAGAGATGTTCAAGAGGAGTGGAAAGTAGGCCAAAAAGTAAAGACAATACATACTCAAGAGTCCAGAAATCAGCGAGTGGAGGAGCAACACAAGCTTAAATAGGTAACTTACTTGAAGAATTTAAAACTGAAATGTTAAGCTCTTTTGCTTCACAAATTGATGCCTTGCAGGTTAAAAAGAAGCAGGGAGAGGTAGAAGCTTATTTGACTATTTTCTGCTCTAAATGCAGAGAAAAACACCCACTAAGGGAATGCCCATTGGACAAGGTACCAATTTGCACTATTTGCGAGAAGGACCATGAGACTCAACAACGCCCTTCTTTACCAGGAATAAAAGCAGCACTGCAACCAACTGAAGAAGAAGCTGAAGTAGTTTACTTGCTGACACAGAGGAGGCAATGGAAACCACGAGGACAAGGTACGAATTATAACATGCCATTTAATCGTTGGAATAATCATCCTCCTTTCCAAGCAAATTACTCTCCCTTGAATCAAATGCAATACCCACCCTTCAACTAAATGAATTTCCCACCCATGCAGCAATGAAATTGCCCTTTTGTTGATCCTACAATATGGAATCCCTGGGCTCTACAACAATCTTATTTTAATCAATGGAACCCAAACTTGACAGCTCAACAGATCCCATTTCCAAACCAATTTCCCCAGTATCAGCAATCTCTCTCCTTACCATCAAATTCTCCACTAAATAATCAGACAATGAGACCCCAGTTGCCTGTGCAACCAAACCCCAACCCTAATAACAACAAAGCTCTGCAGGTCATTGATATTCAAAACCAGCCTATTTTCCCTATGCAATGTAATGATATTCATTTGCGCTTTGGGACAATAGTTGAACCCATTATTGATGACATTACTTCTTCCAACTCTGATAAAGAGGAGACATGAAAAGAAAATTCATCTAACAACAATGCTGAAATAGTTGAATCATCCTCTAATAAAATTGCTGAAACAGTAAAGTTGTCATTCCCTGAACGTCTGGCTCTTACCAAGACACTTGAGCCACCTGCTTTTAATCTTTTAGGAGAATTGCAAAATTTATATGTTAAAATTCCACTCTTACAAGCACTTCGAGATGTACCAATTTATGCTAGAACTGTTAGAGATATTTGCATTAAGAAACCTGGAAGAAAAGCTAAAGATCCCCTCACAGTTCATGTGATGGGTGATCTAGTTGCTCTAATGTCAGGGAAAACCCTTCGTGTGAAATATGGTGACCCTGTTCATCCTACGGTTACAGTACAGATTGGAAAAACTTTTGTTTCCAGAGTTTTAGTAGATTTAGGTGCTGCAATAAATATTATGACACTTGAAACTGCACAGTTATTCCAATTAAAGAATGTAATTAGGGAAACCCCAAACATTCTAGAACTAGCTGACCCTTCCACAATCAAATCAGAAGGAGTTATTGAAGACCTGATAATTTTAGTCAAATATTGGAACTACCCAGCTGATTTTGTTGTATTACGGACTAAAACAAAGTTGGGGGGACATCCATTAATTTTAGGGAGGCCTTGGCTTGCTATAGCAGATGCCTTCATCAGCTGTAGATCAGGTTCAATGACAATTTCTAACGGATGTGAAACCAAGCAGCTTACTCTTTACCCTCATGATACACCTATGATTAACAATGATAATTCCGTATGGTTAAACTATGAGGATGATGAGACCCAACCCATCTCGACTGTCGGACAAGACTTAACTTTTAAAGATACAACCGAGGATGAATTAATTAGTAATTTTATTTCTGAACCTTCTTCTGTTAACTCTGAAATACATGATCACTTGACTACAATCTTGGAACCTAAATCCCAACAAAACCTTAGAACCGGAAATTTATCTCATACATCAGTTGATATCTCATCCAAAAGTATAACAATAGAAATCGAGCCTCGCAAAACATTAAATATAAACCCTAACCTAACAGATGCTGAAACACAACAGTTAATGAAGTTACTTCGTGAGAATAAAGAAGCATTCACATGGGACTACACAGATATGAAGGGAATCTCTCCTTAATTATGTACTCATCGTATTCATATTAAAGAGGGGTCTCACCCAGTTTGTCAACCCCAACGATGAATTTATCTCAATTTAAGGGAAATTGTGAAGGAAGAACTTCAAAAATTGTTGAATGCATGATTTATATATCCTATATCTAATAGTGAATGGGTTTCTCCATTAGTAATTGTACCTAAGAAAGATGGGAAATGGAGAGTGTGTGTAGATTATAGAGCTCTAAATAAGGCCACTCATAAAGATCATTTCCCCTTACCATTTATTGACCAGGTGCTAGACAATTTGGCACGAAAGAGATTCTTTTCCTTTTTGGATGGATTTAGCGATATAACCAGATCAAGATTGCACCCCAAGACCAAGACAAGACCACTTTTACTAGTCCATGGGGGACCTTTGCCTACAGAGTTCTTCCATTTGGACTATGTAATGCTCCAGCAACATTTCAAAGAGCAGTGATAGGGATTTTCTCTGATATGCTTAATGATTCCTTAGAAATATTTATGGATGACTTTACTCCTTATGGTGTGACTGTTGAAGATGCATTACAAAACCTTGAGAAAGTACTTAAACGATGTATAGAAGCACATCTTGCCTTAAGTACTGAAAAATACCATATGATGATGAATCAAGGAATTGTATTGGGACACTTCATCTCATTCCTAGGAATTCAAGTTGATCCAGCTAAAGTACAGGTAATTCAGACTCTTCCTATCCCTAAAACACAAACTGATGTAAGAAGTTTTTTAGGACATGCTGGATATTATAGAAGATTTATCAAGGATTTTTCTAAAATAGCTTTTCCTTTCTTTGTGTTACTTATGAAAAATGTTGAATTTAATTGGACTGATGGTTGTCAAAAAGCATTTAATGAACTTAAACATCAATTATCTACAACTCCCATTTTAAGAGGACCTGACTGGGCACTCCCCTTTCATATATCCTTTGATGCTTCAGATACTGCAATTGGAGTTGTCTTGGGTCAAGAAGAAAACAATCTTCCTTATGCTATCTATTTTATTAGTAAAAATATGACCCCTGCTGAACTTAATTACACAGTTACCGAGAAGGAATTTTTAGCAGTCATTAATGCTATTAAGAAGTTTCGACATTATATTACTGGTTGCACTACTTTTGTTCATACTGATCACTCGACCATTAAGTATTTAATGAACAAATCAGTTACAAATGCTCTAGTTACAAGATGGTTATTATTATTACAAGAATTTGATATTACAATTGTAGATCGACCAGGTAAAGAAAATGTAATTGCTGATTTCCTTTCTTGGTTAAAAACTAATGAGAACACTCCAGTAGATGATTCCTTTCGTGATGAATATTTATTTGCAGTATCTGCTCACTCACCTTGGTATGCAGACATTGCCAATTATTTAGTTGCAGGGAAGCTGCCATCACACCTATCACACAGAGAGAGAAGAAAGATCATTCAGTAAAGTGTTAGGTAAAGCTAGATAAGCGGGTGCCTTTTACACACAGGACTTGATCAAGAAATTCAGTGATGCATCAGAGAAGATGAAGTTTATGATATATTGAAGGCTTGTCATGATGGCCCTTGTGGAGGGCATTTTGCTGATAAAAGAACAGCACACAAAGTTCTTAGAATGGGTTATTATTGGCCCTCACTTTTCAAGGATGCAAATAAATATGTTAGGGCCTGTGATAGCTGTCAGAGAATGGGCCAGCCTAATCACAGGGATGAAATGCCACTAAACCCCTAGGTAATACTTGAACCTTTTGAAAGATGGGCACTAGATTTTATAGGTTCCATCAACCCTCCATCCAATCAAAGGGTTTATATAGTGGTTCACACAGATTATATGACTAAATGGGTGGAAGCTAAGGCACTTGTTACACTAAAATTTGTCACCATGACTATCTGCAGTTAGTATGGCTCCATCAACAGTCATAATATCCTCCTTGTCAAGCCTTATACCTCTGCTCTCCATGTCAAACTTCAAGAAAGAGAGAAAGTCATTAAAAAACATGTTTATCTCTGGGTACGCAGGTTCTCTCTACCTTGCCTACATATACGCATCCCAAGCTCATTGTACCTGCGTACTTGTATGCTCTGTAAGTCAAGGGATGGGTGCGTACTCCTGTAAAGGTCAAAAGGCACGAGTTTCATCTTAAAAAAGTTACTTGTGGTCATTACTAGAGCATTCTAGAAGATTGTTTGACGTTTATTGAGCGCCTCAAGGGAGATGGTTCATGCATCCCTATGATAGAGGAACTTATCCCATCAAGGGAGGAGCTACCCCATCCAAAAGAGGGAGTATCCCATTGATGTTGGACCTGAATAACTTCCTCTAGAAC
>APFE031634040.1:0-15690 GCA_000404065.3 Pinus taeda
ACATTCATCAGTTGGATGTGAAGACTGTGTTCCTTCCTAGAGGTTGGAGGAAGGAGGATGCTACTTCAGCGGAGGAAGTGGATGCAACTGTTTATCGACATTTGGTGGAGTCGCATGTGTGCAGGCTCAAGAGAGGCACATCGGGATATCGATTGGATTAGGTGAAGCTATGTGGCTTCATGGATGCAGATTGGGCAGGGAGCTCAAGAGGCCAAGTATATGGCAGAAAGGGCATCAGGTACCATCATATCAGAGATTGTGTGCAGCGGAGGATCATGTTACTTTCGTACATTCCAACGGAGGATCAGGATGCTGATATTCTGACGAAGGCTCTCACCAGGAGCAAATTCGAGTACCACCGAGGCAGGATAGGGGTTGCTGATAATCCATATCTTGTCGAGAGGGAGTGTTGAGATTGCAACAAGATGATGAGCTTAGTGAAAAGAGTCGCCTTCACTAAGTGGGCCCGCAGGCTATTTTTGGCGCAAGTCTATTTTTAGACTATGTCTATTTTTAGACATATGGATCATGTCTATGGATTGCAGGTTGCTGTTTATGGATGATTGATCAAGTTGGAAAAATAGATGGACTTCTATTTTTAGATCACAGCGGAGTGACTGCTCAGTCTAAATATAGAACAGTCAAATATTATTAGCTCATAATAATATTTAGACTATAAACTTTGTCTTATTCTCTTGGAGCACTTCAGGATGAGCTACGGATGTGGTACATGCAGATCCCAGAAGGAAATACGTGGTTACCTATGGGATGACTAATATTTGCATGCAGGACTTCAGTTAGAACTCAAGTGAGTTGAGTTTAGTGGACTGGAGGTGCAGTTGATGGAGTTGTGTTCAGTTTAGCTTTGTTAAACTGGTTGTATTTAGTCTAACTGGCGAATAGACTAGAGATGAGTTGGGTGAATTAGTGATTAATTAATTCACAAGTTATTAACTCATAATACAACTAATGAATACATCAGTTAACTCAGTTGCATGTCAGTGCATGTTCAGTTCAGCAGGGACAGGTGTTAGAGAATCAGATTGCTATCAGTTGTGACTATAGTTGTGCATCATATCTTGCACAATCAAGGGATTGAGTATGCAAATGAGTTTGCCCACGTATTTTCCCACATTGTAGCTTGTGCTCACGTGATTTTGCCAAGTAAAGACGTGGTTGCCTTGGAATTATCATCAGTTCTTGAGCAGGTATTGAGCAGCGGAGGCAGGCAAGCAGCGGAGGAGATTTGAGCCAGTGATTGATTCAGATCTGAGCTGTATTGTGTGTAACAGAGGTGGAGATACTTGTGAGAAGTATTATGTTGTGTAATGTTACATGACTCAATCATTAATATACAGATAGTTGGGGTTTTTAGCGAGATGCTTTCCCCGGGATACATACTGTGTTAATGTGTGAATGCTCTTGATGTTTTATTGTTATTGATGCTGCTATATTGATGATCAACGTAGAGGAGCTTATGTATTGTGTATGTTTTCCGCAATAGTACATGATCAGGATAATCTCCATTGAATATGTGTTGAATTATTCAAAATTTCTACAAATTTTGGCGCAAAAACCCAAGTTTTGATGTAAAGTCTCCACAAATTGTGGTCGCGGAGCATGTAGCTAGTTAAGAGTCAAAAAAGGGTTTTTACCCTCTTTTATGTAATTTGAGTCATTTTTTGATGATCTACCCATGGTTTGCAGACCATGGATTTTATAAATAGGTATGTCTTAGAGAGTATAAAGAAGAATAATTGAAGCTTGTCTATGGGTACAACAAAAGGAGTCTAGAGAGTTAGTGCAGGTGAGTAAGAGGAGAGGCTCTACAACTATGTGTGTAGAGGCCTAGAGTAGTGTCCACGGGTGAGTGTGTGGACCTGTCCAGGTGAGTACATAGGGAAGTCTTGAGCTTGTAAGCTTAATTGAATATCAATAACTTAGAAGATTGTTTCAAAAAATCATGTGTTTTATCTCTTTAGTTCTGCTATGTATGAATGTGCTTTATGTTGTGTTGAATCATGGTTTTATAAAATAATGATGTATTGAAGCACAACTTTAGTCGATCTATATTATTATCTAAATGGAATTAATGTTAAGTGATTACGCGAAGATCATAACACTTTCTGTTAAAGTTATCGAACTCTTAGGCAAATTGGAGTAATTAGAGATCTAGGGGTAATCTAAGGTGTGTGTAAGTGCTTAATTGACCTGTTCAAGGTCCGCAAAATCCAATCGTAGACCTTCGTAGAGGTCTAAAAGTTGTTTAAGGGAAGTTACATCAATAGGTAATAAGGGCCTAGAGGTCTGCACGAAGGCAGATCAAGGTCACAAAAGGGTGTCCAATATCCCCCATACTGCTTTAGGAAGACTTCAGTCTATGATGTCAAAGGGCCAGTAGTGTAGGGATACTTTTGGCGCAACCAACTCTACACCTGGGTGAGGACCCACTAAGTCAACAAATGGTCTTTGTTTCTAGGACTGGGATCTACATAAAGATGTGTGATTTCGCATCATTGGAATCTGACCAAGAAGGAAATTAAGAAGTGGTTGGATAGAAAGATCCACAAATTTGATACGCAACAAAATAGAGATCCGTGCTTGAAAAAATAACAGGGGTTGGACAAATATTTATACATAAAAATACACGAAATATTATTCTACACCTTCCCAATCGAACTATATGAGTGGATCGCTAAATTGGCAGGTGACCAAGGAAGGTGGATGCTTGATGATCCAATAGTGTGGACCCCGAAACTAGTGTAGAGGTTCAAAGCTTCTGAGGATAAGATTGCACACACTGTTGATCACTGGATTTATCGCATCATAGGAGGATTTTTGATAGAGTTCACGGTCAACAATTCAGCCAACAACAGTGAAGCGAAGTGATGTTTCTTCAAGGGACCACGAGGTAAGTATTTGAGATCTTTGAATACCTGGATTATGATGCTCTTGTGTGAAAAGCGGGCGTTGCCACTACCTTGATGTTTGGAGCTACAAAAAGTGGGAAGCTCTTCAAAGATAAGAGAAGAACAAGCCCTCAACATAGCCCATTGATTGAACCTCCTTCAAGTGATGATGAGCGAGCAGTACAAGCCTCACTCAGAAGCATTGTCCAGTTGATAAGGCAGGATTTTCTCTGAATACATCATCCACCCACACCACCTCCACTTTCACCTCCACAACATACACCTTCGCCCACACCGCCACCACCTCCGTCACCGTTCAACATGTTGAATACAATAAGTTTTCCCCTTTTCAAGGGCTTAGGATGTGGGGAAGCAGATCAGTCTTGGTTCTTTGTGAAGGCTGTGTGGACAAAATAGTAGATTACATATGATAATATAAAGAAGGTGTAGTTGGTTACTGCTCTACAGGATCGCGCATTGACATGGTACATTAAGTACTGCACTGATAATCCATTGGCATCATTAGCAGACACCCAGATCGCTCTGAACAAAGAATTCGGTAAGCTTAAGTCTAAGTAACGATCATTAGTTGCATTCAAGGAAATTGCAATGAGGGTCAGAAAAACACCTTGGGAATTAGATCAAACATTCAAGTGCTAGATCCACGAAGCTAATATGAATCTCACGGATAGTTAAGACTGCGATTGGTTTATAGTCACACTCTTGCCCCACCTAAGGATTGCTTTGTTGCAGCAAAAGATAGGAACTCAGGAAGAAGATATAGAGATTGTGATGAGATTGCATGAAATGCCTATTCAGGAGGCTTCTTTGGGAGTTCAACATATTCACACAGAGTTTAAGAACCTTTTCCTAGAATTCTAGAGCTTGAAAAAGGAAAAAGTAGCTCGGTTAGAGATGTGTGAGCAAGTTTGGTGCCTCAAGTGTAAAAGTGAGGGGCATGATAAAGATCAATGTCTTGTCTTTGCAAATTATATTACAGGGGAGGGCTACTAACCCTAAGGCAAGAAGCTCCAGCATGACCAAGTATAAGGCCCATGCTACGGTGTGTTATTTTTCAGGTGGCTAGAAAAAATATAAAGGATAATTGTCGCTTGATGTAAACGTTTGTGCAGACACCACAACAATTATTCTATGATCTCTATAAATAGGTGGGCGATGATGAATGTCATTGCCATAGTGATGAATTAATGATGGACAAGATGCCCACCTATCAAATGCAAGTAGAAACTCAGCCTTTGGATTAGGGAACTAGGGGATTTTGCAGAGGATATCAGGGGTGTGGAGAAGGTCGAGGAGGAGGAGGACCTGGTATAGGTCATGGATAAGTTATTTTCTATAATTGCGGAACACTATGACACTATGCATGAGAGTGTATGAGCTAGAGATGTCCATCATGTCGATATTACACTTAGTTCTACCACACAATAGAAGAATCCCCTGTGTTGATAGCTAAGATGTAGGAGAAGAATGCACAGCCTCAACAACCTACCCAAAGCTTATAGATGATGAGGGTCAAGCCCCATGAGGAGGGTCGAAATGTGAATATCGTGCTTCGAAGTGGAATGATGACTAGTGATGATAAAAGGAAATAACCTAAAGAAAGTGGGTGGGTCCACAAGGCCCCAGAAAAGGAGGTTGGGTTACATCTAGTGCATTCAAAGGAAACATTCATGGATGTGAAGAAAAGCTTCACTGAGGCTTGTACCTTAGGAATTCTAGACAAACTATTTACAGACGTTGACTCCTCTATGCTTACCACCTTCTTGGAGACTTGTATGAAATTATTGCATGATAGCAAGGTTGTGAAAGGAATACAAGAATTGATAAATAAGTGTGTTGGTAAGGAAAATGCTATTGAAGGACAATGCACTATCAAAAATATCAGCAAACATAAGATGAGAACAAGATGCAAGATGAGGCTCACCATGTGAATAGGAGATTATGAGATGGACCAGGCTATTTTGGATCTGGGATCAGATGTGAACGTTTTTCCTAAACAGACATGGGAAAGAATGGGGAGACATGTGCTGCAATAGTCTTTGATTCAATTGAGGATGGAAAACTAATATAAGATTATCCCTAAGGGGCAATTGAATGGAGTGATTGTAGATATAGAAGGTGCCAGCGTGCTAGCTGATTTTGAAGTGATAGAGATTGTTGGTGATAACAATCCATGCCCCACACTCTTGGGAGTTTATTGGGCTATCGACATGAATGGAGTCATCAATTCGAAGAAGTGGATAATGTCATTCGAGAGGAAATCGCTTCGCGTAGTAGTACCATTGAACCCTGAAGAAGGATTGTGCTATACTGAACTAGTCCACAACTAGAAGAAAAGTGATGATGATTTGGATCAAATCTGTAAAATAATAGTGCGAGACCAAGATTGGGTTAATATGATAGCTAATGGACGAATTTCATGGGATTGTGAAAGCTCCTGTACCTCAGACTTAGATGAAGAATTGAAGCATTGGTAGAATAGGTTGCAAGAAGTATCTACATTGTGCTGCAATATGATGACTAAGTCCATCCACTATGTGTCATTGGAGCTAATAAATTTACCTTATTATGATGGTTTAACTGATGTAGATAAGTTTTTAGATGCGTTTGAAAGAGAAGTACTAAAGGACCATCATTTTCAAGCAATGGATCTGGTGATGCGTGCTAGGCCCGCATGGTGGTGGGGTACACATAAATATAACTTTGATGAATGGCACGATTACCAAAGAATAACGAGGTTGTGATTTGGCCACCCAAAAGCTCGGCTAACTGAGAAATACGATGGCAAAAATGATCTACGATATCATTTAGCAAAGTGGAATAAGGTTTATTCTGTCACACTTTGGATATAATCCCTATGAATTGGTACCTAGAAACGGAACTCTACCACGGCACCGCAGAGTGGGATATCTTAAGGGAAGGGTTTTGATGACCTTCAGTTTCGAGGATGGGTTCGAAAGCATTGATGAGGCATTGCAAGAGGTTAAGACAACAATCTTTAGAATCCCATAGGACCCTTTGGAATTATTTCAACCAGATTGGAGCACCCAGCTATGCCATGTGTTGGAATGCTATATTGTGACTGTTGAAGGGGAGGATGAGGATCAAGGAATATTAACATCCCAGAAGAAGAAGGCCACCATAAGGTTGAGGGACTACAAATAGAGAATCCAGATATCACTGTTCCATTGATAACTAGGCAAGTGAACATTAGAACAGAGGAAGAACCAAAATTTGGAAAGAGTGGGGATTACTAGGACAATGACACGGTAGATAAATTCATTGAGTTTCTCCGTGAATATCAGGATTCATTTCCTACAAAATTTTCAGACCTGAAAGGTATTATAGGAGACTTGGGAGTGATGAAAATTACCTTGAAGTTGGACGCGAAGCCGACTAAGCAGAGGCCATATCACCTTGATCCCAAATACAAGGAAAAGGTCTACTTGGACTTGGATAAGATGCCTGAGGAAGGAACTATCAAACCAGTGGAGGAATATTATTGGGTGAGCCCAATGGTAGTACAAGCAAAGAAGCAGAAGGGAGAGATATGGATTTGTGTAGACCTCAAGAAACTTAATGATGCTTGTTTTGTTGATCCTTTTCTGACACCATTTACAGATGAGATATTGGATAATGTTGGAGGGCAGGAGACCTACTCATTCATTGATGGGTTTTTTGGGTACCATTAGATTAAGATCACGCAAGAAGATAGGAGTGAGACCACCTTTGCAACCGAGTGGGGTTGTTTCAAATATATAGTAATGTTGTTTAAACTCAAGAATGCACCAACTATATTCTCACGCGTAGTCATCGCGACGTTCAAAGAGTTTATTCACAAATTATTAGAGGTATATTTTGATAATTGGACAATGCTTGGGTTAGTAAAGTTCCATGTAGCCAGTCTATGCTTGATGTTAGATACATGCCGAAGGTATCAGATTGTGCTGAACCTGAAGAAGTGCTTGTTTTGTGTCCCTTACAGAATTTTGATGGGTCATGCGGTGTGCAAGCAAGGACTAATGGTGGACACTCCTAATATCACAAGCATAGTTAATTTAGAGGCTGAAAGAAGTGTCAAACAACTGCACACAACACTGGGCCATACTGGATATTACTAAAAGTTCACAAGAGTTATGCTTAGATTACTATGCCTATGGAGAATATGTTGAAGAAGGACGCTGCATTCTATTGGGATGAAGAATGTCAGCCTAGTCTATATGTATTGAAAGAAAAGATGGTCACTACGCAGATCTTGGTCTTCCCGAATTGGAAGAAGGAATTCCATGTGTATGTTGATGCCTCGTGTATTGCACTAGGGGTAGTGCTAAAATAGGCTAGTGAAGGAGAGATGGATCATACTATAGAATTTGCGAGCAGAAAGTTGTTAAAAGCTTAAAATATTTATTCAAAAATAGAACATGAAGGATTGGCTATGGTGTATGCACTGCAAAAATTCAGACATTACCTATTGGGCAGACATTTCAAGATGTACACAGACCATTATGCATTGAAGTATCTAGTCAATAAGCCTGTGTTGGGGACAAATATGTAGATGGCTACTATTATTTCAAGAATACGATTTTGAGGTAATTCTAAAGCCAGGAAGGTTGAATGAAGGACTTGATCATCTGTCGCGCATTGAGACAAGAGAGGAGCCAACTAATTTGGATGAAGGGTTTCTCAACGTAGTTCTTTGTAGTGCGTGTAGTAGATAACCACTTTGCGGATATTATCCACTTCTTTACTACAGGGATAGCTCTGGAAGGATACACTAGTCAGCAAAAAAAAGAGTTGATAGTGCACTTGGCATGTTTCTTAGTAATTGCTGGACATTTGTATAAGATGGGATCATATAAGATACTTCGAGGATATGTGATGGATTTTGAGTGAAATTAGTATCCTCGTTGAAGCTCATGGAGGAGCTGGGGGAGAGCATTATGCAGGAAACACAAAAACGCAGAAGGTTTTGCATGCTAGGTTATGGTGGCCAATGCTGCATAAAGATTCTAAAGCATGTTATATGGCATGTGATGCATGTCAAAGAATAGGAAGATCACCATAAAGGGATGAGCTACCTCTGAATTTGCAGGTGTCATTGTAGCCATTTGAGAAATGGGCAATTGGTTTTGTAGGACCTATTCAGCCCCTAGGCAAGAAAAAAGGTGTGTGTTATATCATCACCGTGACCGAATATCTGACCAGATGGGCCAAGGCATAGCATATGACAGCCTATATAGGGGAAACAATAGCAAAGTTTTTGTTTGAATATATGTTGAACCGGTTTGATTGCCCGAAGGTATTAATGAGTGATCATTGTACGTTTTTTCTCAATGAATCAATCTGCGTGCTAATAGAAGAGTTCCAGGTTTACCATCAGAAAAATACACCATATCATCCTCAAGCCAATGGAACAATTGAGGCTTTCAATAACATATTGGTGAATGCACTGATGAAGATTTGTAATGTGTAGGGGAATTATTGGGACATGCGTATACCAACATTATTGTGAGAATATATGACTACTTGCAAAAATCTCACAAGTCAGACACCTTTTCTGTTGGTTTATGGCATAGAAGCTGTGATGCCTATGGAATATATCGTGCCTAGTCTATGCATAGCGGCTTTCACAGGAATGGTAGACTGCAGAACCTTATAGCAAAGGCTGGCACAACTAATGGAGCTCAAAGGAGATAGGTTTTTGGCTAGGTTCCATCAAAAAATTCAGAAGGAACGTGAAAGATCTTGGCATGATTGACACATCAAACTGTGCACCTTAAAGGTAAATGACTTAGTTTAATTATATGATAGTAAGTTTGCTAAGTTTCTAGGAAAGTTTTAGATACACTGGCTGGGGCCATATGTCGTGAAAGAAATTACAGATGGTTGCACAGTTTAGCTTGAAAAATTGAATGGAGAACCATTTCTGGGAAGAGTAAATGGAAGCCAGTTGAAGCCATACACATGGGATCTAACTAAATGACTACATGATGGCAACATAGCCTTAGTGCTCCAGGCAGCTGCAAAGGAATGCAGGACTATAAACTACACTATCCAGTTTATAGAACTATGCGATAGAGGGGCTGCGTGAAAAATGGTGATGTCATAGTACCAGAAGCGGCACGAAGGGAGTTGCGTTGTAGAGGGATATACCATGCAACACTGCCAAAAAATGACTGTTACAGTAAGGTTTCATGCTTTGAAAACAAGGAGATGCTTAAGAGGAGTGGGGGGCTGGAATCTAAGGTTGAAATATTTGAAGATATGCTGCCAAATCAGAATTTATGGATAGATTTTGGGGGGAATGGTCGAATTTGAATTCAAAATCCCCTATAAACTATCCATAGTCATCCGATAGAGAAAAAATTGCATCCTTATAATTTTTACATTGTGCTTTCCGTCGCTTATGAATCCTCAGTTTTTCACAGTTTTAGTCGCAAGCTCTATGTTTGATACTTTACTCGAGGATACCCAACAATTTATTCGTAGCACTATGTCAAGACCATGTGAGACTACAAGCATTGGTGGAACTATTGCCTCTGAAGGAACGACTTCTGAAGTTTTGAGCATGGAGGCTCCAGCTCCTGTGCCTACGACACCAAGGTTGCCTAGGCCAAAGCCTACAACAGTGCGTGAAACCCACAAGCCAAAGAAAGACAAGCATAAGACGTCGATCCCTGTGCCTGATTCACTGAGAAATCACTCTACTACCTAAGCCCAGAAGAAAAATAAGAAGCCAACGAAGGATAAGGAGAAGGTTGTATATTTAGAGGTCGAAGAGGGTGTAGAGGATATATATTCTCAGGGTGTGGAGCCCATCTCCAAGTTGTCAGACTATATCCCTCCACATAATGGAAAGGTGAAGGTCACTAAGGACCCATATGCAAAGAAATTCCTCATTAATACGCCCCTGCTACCTGAGAGAATCACCTTTGAAGGTCTGCGCCTGGCGCAAATTCCCCATTTAAAGATGGAGGATTGGGATTTGGCTGACCATTAGAGGTTCCCCCACCTCGTGGCTAAGAACTACAAGAAGTGGGTGTATTATAAAGAATCTGGTGTCACTATGTTGGAGCCAGTGGAGTGGATTCGTAGAGTAAATTAGTCAAGGTTGTTGAATCTGTTGTGGGTACCCCACTACCACCACTCCAATATCAATATCATTTGTATAAGGCAACTGTTAACTCTGGTACATGATGGGTGTTTATGGCTGAGAATGCCTATTCCCATCACAGGCATGTTGATCCATGCGATCATGCTCTTGCCACACTTAGGCTTGAACCTGGCCAAGGCGTTTGGTAAAAAAACAAGTGAGTGCGACTTGGTAGAAAAGATGAAGGAGAAATTTGACCTAGTCAAGAAGTCACACAGGTACTCCATAACGTCCATCACTTACCCTATGGTGAAAATTTCCATGCAGATACTAGCCAATAAGGCCATGAGGAAATTTTATGCGGATGAGGTCCCAACACCCATGATCACATTAACTGCACAGGGCACGGAGGGCATGCAGTTTAACTGGTCATGCTATGTTTGCAGCAAGTTCCTTGCAAATTTTCGCAAGGCTCACGATGAGAGAAAGACCTTCCGCTACACATGGTTGTTGTTCTCCATCATGCTAGTTTCTTGGGAGTTGCTGGAGGATAGTTGGCTTCCTCCCTTCGAGAAAGGATTGTTGGATGTTGGTCATCTTGCCTCCCTTTGGGCCACAAAGGACTCCACGCAGGTCATGGAGACAAAAAAAATTGTGTTTTTATGGAAGTGAGCCTTTGCATGGAAATCAACCAGAAGCCATGGTTGTCCCCGACTGTGTATGAACAATTGTCAGAGTATGTAGAGTTTAAGGTAGACTTCAACCATGTGAATATTAGGATGCGAAAGGATCCATAATAGAAGTGGTTTGATCTACCCTATCTTGCCACAGAGGATGCCATTCAGGAAGTTATCAAGCCCTAGTCAGCCGATTAGCACTCTACGTCTGATCTAGCCATAGGTACCAGCAAAGGCACAAATATTTCGATAGAGAAGAAGGAGGAGGCAACGAAGTAGATGGTCCAGAAGTTGGTCACGCAGTGAAGCAAGGAGGCCTAGGAGAAAGCCTAATTGGAAAATGAGTGCACTTCAAAGCAACATGCGAAAGAAGAACAACGTGACTCCAAGCAAAGCAGTAAATCCCCTTTGCCCCAGACCAAGGAAGAAGAGCAGTCAGTTCAGGGTGGTGGTAGTGAGGAAGGATAGAGCACTACATTCCAGGTGAAGAGGTACATGGAATAATAGAAGGAGGGGCCACGAAAGAATTTGAAAGTGACGACGCCACCGCTAGATCCGATTATGCTCACAAAAGGTGCTCTCGAGGAGATCAGAGATAAAGTTCGCGACACCACTGGGAAACTATTGAAACAATTCGAAAAAGAGCACATGGAGTTGCTAGGCATTATTTAGAAGGATCTGCATGAACTACAAACCGGATACAAGTGGGTGCAGGGTAGGTGAGCGCTACACAGATGAGCCTGGCACCAGGTACCAATCACGCTGTCGAGATGGTTAGGTCAGTGGATCTTCAGGCATTCACTCTATCGGAAGGGTCCTTGAGTGCAGAATCAGTTGATGACAAGGTCATCGTGAGTTCTTTGAAGAACATTGGCCTCAAGCTTGTAGCGCTCCTCAACAAATATCTTCATACGTTGTAGTCAAGTGTGACAATGGAGTTAAGAGCTTGGGAGCAGCGGGTTCTCAGCCTAATAAGCAAATATTGGTTGAACAATGAACAATGTTCATCGAGAAGATAGAGGCCTTGAAGGGAAAGGAAACGATCTAGGCACAGAGCGCCTAGCTAGTGGTCACAGTGGCAGAGGTATGTAGGAAACTTTCGGATTTGCACATACCTGAGGAGGCACTGCTTGAAGCGAAGATCAGGAAACTTGGTGTGGGCATCAGTGATGCCAAGGTAGAGGTGGCCAGAGTTCAGTTCGATCTCAATATGAAATGCACAAAGCTAGAGCTCAACTCACAGCCTTTGACTCGACCCGAAGTTAGGGAACAACATGAAGCTTTTGTTAAGGATGGAATAGATACTGTGGATGCCACGGTCGTGGACTACACAACATTGTTTGAGCAAGCCATGGAAGTAGTAACAACCCTGTAGGAAGATCCAAACCTGCAAAGATTAAAAACATATATCCACGAGCTTCAGCAACAGTATGACAAAGTGTGGGCAACAACGCGCTCATTGGCTATAGCACAGTGCCTCACCAAGCTGCTACAGTGGAAGAAACTCCTTCAACAAGTGGAAGTAGTGCAGAAAAAGGAGGCAATACTTAAGGCACATTTGGATCCTTGGTTGGAAGAAGCTTACCAAGTCTCCATCAACATACAAGAAAAGTTGGCGAACCTTCAGCTTACATAGTAGAAGATCAAGCAGGACAAGGAAGGACCAACCATAGAACATCTAGTTGAACATGTGAAGTAGGTAGCCACGTAGAGCATGGTTAAAGTAGAAGTGGTACTGGTGTTGCTAGGGGATCTTCGTAGCAAAATATCTGCACCAAACGAGTGACTCGAGGTTGATTCACAATCTTTGTGTTGGGGACCTATTGGGATGGGGTCCCCTAGGTCAGTTTTGGGGCAAAAGCCCAAGTTTTGGGACAAATGCCCATGTTTTGGGGCAAAAGCCCAAGTTTTGATGTAAACTCTCTACAAATTATGGTCGCGGAGTGCATAGCTAGTTAAGAGTGAAAAAGGGTTTTTACTCTCTTTTATGTAATTTGAGTCAATTTTTGAATATCTACCCATGCTCTGTAGACCATGGGATTGTATAGATAGGTGTGTCTTAGAGAGTCTAAGGTAGAAGAATTGAAGTTTGTCTATGGGTACGACAAAAGGAGTCTAGAGAGTTAGCGCAGGAGAGTAAGAGGAGAGGATCTAAAGTTGAGTACGTAGAGGCCTATAGTAGTACCCACAGTTGATTGACCAAACCCCTGCAGCTGAGTGTGCAGGGAAGTCTTAAGTCTATAAGCTTAACTAAATATCAATATAGAAGATTGTTGCATAAATTCCTATTTTATCTCTTTACTTCTGTTATGTATGAATGTGCTTTATGATGTGCTGAATAATGGTTTTATAAAATAATGATGTATTAATGTGTGACTTTAGTTGATTTATATTGTTATTTGAATGCAATTAATGTTAAGTGATTACGCAAAGATCATAATGCTTTATGTTAAAGTTATCGAACTCTTAAGTAGATTCGAGTAATTATTGATCTAAGGGTAATATAAGGTGTGTGTAAATAGTTTATTGACCTATTCAGGGTCTGCAAAAGGTAGTCGTAGACCTTCACGGAGGTCTAAAAGTCACTTAATTGAAGTTATAGCAATAGGTCGTAAGGGCTTAGAGGTTTTCACGAAGGAAGATTGTTTGGTCAATTTAGTATTCCTAAATTGATATCATTAATTGTCAACCCGGGGCTCATAAGCTGATGAAGTGAAGGTGTACTATATGTACTTAAGCAACCTCTTAAAGCTTTTTGTCGTTTGGGGGTGTTGTTTGTGATTAGTTTATCTTCCTAAGATGAAGTGATGTATTTATAAACAAATGAGTGATGGTGTGTGTGGAGTGAATTCTAAATGAGTGAGGGTGTGTGATTAGTGATTCCTAACTAATTGCTGAGAAAGGAATACTTTGAAGGAAATGAATTAAAATAACTGAAAGCAAAGAACCACTCTCTAATGGCATTAGACACCATTCATGCTGCTGCAAAAATAAGAAAATCGCTTAAAAGACCAATGATAAAGTTTATCTCTTCCTAACTCTCTGCCTCTAACACATAGTACTGTGTAAGACATGATTAAGAAGTAGCTAAAAGTAAGTCTAATAACTGATAAAAATGAGAAAATCTACTTTACAGACTAGTGATATTATTTTGCTCTTTCTAACTCTCTGCCTATATCACATAGTACTGTGTAAAGCACGATTAGAGAGTAGCTAAGGATTAGTCTAGAAAGCACTCAAAGCCAGCTGCAAGTGATTAGTATTCTGATCTCTAAAAAGATAAACAATTTATAGTAAGAGACCATACATATATTAGCAGATAGTTTTGAAAATTAAAACTAAAAACTAGTTATGGAAATAAAATAAGGAGCAGCAGCTTTAAATTTGTCAACTGAAACTACCACTAGATGCAAAGCAAGCACATGAACACACAAATAATCCTGGGTCAAAACCTGCAAAAAAGCAATGCTGATCAGCTTAAAGAAAGGATCCAAAATGAATTAAAGTGAAGTAAATTATGCTGTACATAAATCAAGAAAAGAGAATGCTGAACATGAAAATACTATATAGCAAGGCTAGTATGAAGGGGCCCTCCATTCACATAACCCAAGAAAACTCAAAGTGTTGAAAGCTCCAAAACAGCACTGGTTCTATTACTCCATATGCAGAAATTCACAGTAAAGAGTGCTAGAACAGCACTATAAAAACAGAGTTTTAGAAACGCTAAAAAATTATAAAAAGTTCACAAACATACAGCAAAAAAAAGTCTTCTTAAGCGTACGCAGACGCAAGTATTTATAGGCATTTGAAGGATAGCCTATGTGTGCTGCTAGAAACGGAAAATAACAAACTGTCATGTGCAATTAAAACTAAATAAACACGTCATGAGCCTGTGTGGGTGAGCTGGAGGTCCTGGTCGTCATGGGGATTAAATCCAAACTTAGATTATGTTCCCCACGTCCTGCAAAACACGGGCAAGCCATCATCTGAGCTGACGTGACCAAACAGCTCACGCATCACCGTTAGCTGCCTTCGTTGATCGGATCTTGCCCCTATTTGACCGGAGGTATGGATGACGTGGATGATTGAACAAATGGCACAGGAACCTCGAGCACCTTAATACCTAAGTACCCATGTGGCTCATTTGGCAAAATGACACGTGGAACCTTGAGAACAACAAAAAGGTTGCGGAATCTCCAGATGGCTGCGGAATCATCAGATAGCTGCAGAATCGGCAGAGAGCTGCGTAATGCCTGTAAATATGTCAAAATCTAAACAAAACAGTCACACATTAGCAAAGTTCACTTGATCATGCTTAATGACATCTAATGTAATGATCTGGGTGGTTTAACAGGGAAAATGAGGTGAAAGAGAGAGATAGGTGATGAAAAACAGTAGATAATAGTGAATGATGAGGTGTAGGTTAGAGGCTCTACATACCCCCACTACGAGGGCATTGCATGTCCTCATGCAACAAAACTGCTTACTCAACCTGCTGTGATGCCTCTGCCAAGACATCTAGTCTCCTCTTCTTCCTCTGTGTGGAGATATCAACTCTTGGCCTTTTCATTAAACATCTGAACCTTAGGTTAATCAAATCCCTGTCTAGCCTCCTGCATTTCTTCCTCAGCTTTTTGTTTTCTTTTTGCAACAGTCCCATATGCAGCATTTTATTATCGTGGACCATCTTGTCCACATTGCCCCTTTCTTTTAATTTTTCATTCTCTTGTCTAATATGGCAATTTAGAACTTCAATTTCAAAAATTTCCTGTTTTAATGAGTGAATTTGCTGCTCCAAAGGTTGAACATTGCTTGGGCCAGCAGCTGTTTGCTCCAATGTTTCCAAATAATTATAAACCTTTTGTTGGTTTGGGTCAACCTCTGGTGACTTTCTTGGGCTTGATTCATGCTCAACTTCAAGTTCATGCTCAGCTTCAATTTCATGTTCAACTTCAACTTCGTGCTCAACTTCAACTTCAAATTCATGCTC
>APFE031634040.1:27588-55051 GCA_000404065.3 Pinus taeda
AGCTTTAAATTTGTCAACTGAAACTACCACTAGATGCAAAGCAAACACATGAACACACAAATAATCCCGGGTCAAAACCTGCAAAAAACAATGCTGATCAGCTTAAAGAAAGGATCCAAAATGAATTAAAGTGAAGTAAATTATGTTGTACATAAATCAAGAAAAGAGAATGTTGAACATGAAAATACTATACAAGGCTAGTATGAACAGGGGCCCTCCATTCACATAACCCAAGAAAACTCAAAGTGTTGAAAGCTCCAAAACAACACTGGTTCTATTACTCCATATGTAGAAATTCACAGTAAAGAGTGCTAGAACAGCACTATAAAAACAGAGTTTTAGAAAAGCTCAAAAATTATAACAAGTTCACAAACATACAACAAATAAAAGTCTTCTTAAGCATACGCAGATGCAATTATTTATAGGCATCTGAAGGATAGCCTATGCGTGCTGCTAGAAACGGAAAAATAACAAACTGTCATGTGCAATTAAAACTAAATAAACACGTCATGAGCCTGCGTGGGTGAGCTAGAGGTCCTTGTCGTCATGGGGATTAAATCCAAACTTAGATTATGTTCCCCACGTCTTGCAAAACACGGGCAAGCCACCGTCTGACCTGACGTGACCAAACAGCTCACGCATCACCGTTAGCTGCCTTCGTTGACCTGATCTTGCCCCTGTTTGACCGAAGATATGGATGACGTGGATGATTGAACAAATGGCACAGGAACCTCGAGCACCTTGATACCTAAGTACCCATGTGGCTCGTTTGGCAAAATGACACGTGGAACCTTGAGAACAACAAAAAGGCTGCGGAATCTCCAGATGGCTACGGAATCATCAGATAGCTGCGGAATCGGCAAAGAGCTGCGGAATGCCTGTAAATATGTCAAAATCTAAACAAAACAGTCACACATTAGCAAAGTTCACTTGATCATGCTTAATGACATCTAATGTAATGATCTGGGTAGTTTAACAGGGAAAATGAGGTGAAAGAGAGAGATAGGTGATGAAAAACAGTAGATAATAGTGAATGATGAGGTGTAGGTTAGAGGCTCTACAAAGATCTAGATCACCAAAGGGCATCACACTCATCCGTAGATGTGGAAACCTAGTTCCATCATCCCCCCATACTTATTTGCGTGAGACTTCAGTCTTCGCATTGTGGATTGATGCCAAAAGGGCCAATAGTGTAGGGATTTATTTCATGCAACTAACTCTCAACCTAGTTTAGGACCCACTAAGCCAACACTAAGTCTCACTTCTACTGTGAAATAGATTGTCTTAGTCCCACAGTTTTTAACTAGTGTGAAGGGTTTTTGGTCAACATGAAAGACCATGATCCAGATTCAAACAGGAATGAAACAAATTACAAATATAATCATACATACATAGATGCAACAAAAATAATACTTCATTTAATTACTATAAAATACTTAAATATGCTTACAAATAGAAATGGAAATAAACTAGCTACGGTGACGGTAGCTTATCTCTGAGAAAGATGTGGCGGCTACATGCCTCTTGATTTTTTTACAATGAGGATCGAAGGCCTATTTATCATTGAGAAACAATGGAAAACCCTAAACATCCAAAAACCTAACCATAGGAGATGAAGTGCCAAACTATGGGCCATGTTTTGGGTAAATTGGTACATCAACTTCCCGGGGTCGTAACTTTGGCATACGATCTCTGTTTCATGTGCACAATACCTCATTAGAAATATCTATCCGAGGACTACAACCTTTGGAAGAGAAAGACCAACTTGCTCCCACTTTTCCCAAAAAACGTTGTTTAGGGCCTCAAAATGGCTTCGGAAGTTCAGGACCTAAAAAACTGCTAAAAATAGTAAATTGTGCTACAATTAAGGAAACTAAAAAATTGAAAGAAACAATGGTGGGGGTCCAAGTGGAATTGGTCAGCGGCCACCAATATCCACCTAGATCATTCCTCCCCCCTTAGGAAGA
Source organism: Pinus taeda (assembly GCA_000404065.3). Classification (NCBI taxonomy): domain Eukaryota; kingdom Viridiplantae; phylum Streptophyta; class Pinopsida; order Pinales; family Pinaceae; genus Pinus; species Pinus taeda. Next base: position 29,556 of record APFE031634040.1, read on the forward strand.
AATGGTCCCCATTGCGTTGAGTTACTCCATGAGATGAGGAAACTTCTGCGGAACTCGGTCCCTAGTGAGCCACTCGTGCTGGTGGAGTTGGCCTACTTTGACAACTCGATAGACATTGATATTCTGTTGGCGAGTGTGCTTGATCTGTGTGTCCATGATCCGATCAGTTGTAGCTTGTTCCATGTAATCTAAATCTAACTTTGTTTGTGTGAGTTGTTCTGCAATGTCAGATGTGTCTAGTAATGGTGGAAAGTATGGTCGAAGGCGATCCACATTGAACACTGGGTGCAGGCCAAGGAATGGGGGAATGCTAAGCTCAAATGCATTGTCTCGCACTGTGTTGGTATTGCTGTAAGTATCATATCGAAGTGGTCTGAGTTTCCGATAGGCTCTGGTAAGGCGTTCCTTCTGCAACTGCAACCAGAATTTGTTGCCGACCTGAAACTTGTGTGGCACCCAATGTTGATCATGTCACTACTTGTACTTGGCATTTGATATCTCTAGAATGTCATGGACCTATTGGAGGATATTTTGGATGTTCTCAATGAAGCGGTTTTCCTTATCTATTTTAGACTGGACATGAGCTAAATATGCATGAGTAGCTGCAAATGGCATGGCCCCATCAATGGGACATAGTGGTTAGAATCCCAAGCCCACATGAAAAGGGTTGTGGCGAGTTGAGTTGTGGAGAGCCCGATTATAGCTATGCTAAACATAGGGGAGGCTCTCATCCCATGCGCGTGGATGCATTGAGTTATACATGCACAGAATGTGTACTATCATCATGTTGACAACCTCCATGTGGCCATCAGTTTGGGGAAGGAAGGCTATGGACTTAGTGAGTTTGGTGTCTAGCATGGACCAGAGACTAGACCAAAATGTACTGAGGAACCTGCTATCCCAATTTGTTATGATAGACAGTGGGATCCCAAAGTGTACCCACACTTGTTCAAAGAAGAGTTTAGCAGTGGCTTCTACCGTGACATTCATCTTGCAAGCTACCATAATGGCCATCTTTGAGAATCTGTCGACGACTAAAGAAACACACTCATTTCCATACTTAGTAGAAGGGAGGCCCAACATGTAATCCATGGAGATGGATTCCCAAGGTCGACTAGGGGTAGGCAGCAAAGTATAGAGGCCTTGCTTCTTTATGGTCAATTTAGCAATGGCATAGGCAGTGCATTATCTGATGTACTTATTGACATCCCGTCGAAGATTTGACGAATAGAAATACTTTTGTAGTACTGTCACCATTTTCTCAACCCCGAAATACCTAACAGCTTGATTGTAGTGTGCTTCCCAAATCATCTTAGCACACTCACTTGAAGGAACATAAAGGTGACCCACGTGGCATAACAGGGCATCCTGGAGGTGAAAATCTGGAACATGCTGACCCACCAAGGGTGTCTAGTATGTGTGGCCAAATTCTGGGTTTCTTTTGTAGAAAAGTGGCAAATGAAAAGTCTCGTGCTCACAAGAGTTGAGTACGGTGGTTAATGCCATGATCGGTGGTCAACTGAGGCAATCTACAACATTATTGGTGCTTCCCTTCTCATACTTGATATTCAAATGCCATTATTGCAGGTATGTGGACCACTTCCGATGGCGATCATTCTACAACTTCCCTTGCGTCTTTATGAACTAGAGGGGTTGGTGGTTTCTGTGGATGATTATTTCCTTCCCGAAACTATAATGCTTCCATTATCCATAGGCCTGCACAATGGAATACATCTATTTGTCATAAGTGGGATACTTCTAAACTGTGTCTAAAAGTGTCTCACTGTGATATGCCATTGGATGCCCATGTTGAGTAAGGACTACCCCAATAACATAGTTAGAGGCATATGTCTCAATCTCAAATGGTTGTTACAAGTCTAGCAATGCGAGCACTGGTGCCAAGTAGAGGCGATGTTTAAAATCTATGAATGCCTTACATTTAGATTTAGATGAAAAGGATTTTTCTTTCGCACCTCCCTTGGTGACTTGACTCAAGGGCCAAGTGAGACGAGAAAATCCCAACACGAACCTGCAGTAGAAGTTGGCAAGACCCAGAAAGTTGTGGAGTTGTTTCAGAGTGGTTGGAGATGGCCAATCTTGAATGACTTGGATCTTGGATGGATCCACATGCACCCCTATTCATCAATAATGTATCCCAGATATTGAATGTCATGCCAAAAGCGAATTTCTCCAAATTGCCAAAAGCGAATTTCTCCAAATTGGCACATAGCTTGTTTTGCCACAGTGCTTGGAGAACCTGTCAGATGTGGTGGAGGTGCTCTTCCCAAATTTGGCTGAAGATCAGGATGTCATCCAAGTATACCACTAAAAATGAGTTGATGAATGGCCGCAAGATTTCATCCACTAGCCTCATGAAGGTTGCAGGAGCATTCGTCAACCTGAAAGGCATGACCAACCATTCGAAAAGGCCCTCCTTGGCTTTGAACGAAGTCTTCCACACATCAAAGGGTTCAATTAGTACCTGGTGATATCCTGACTTCAAATCGATATCTGAAATATTTTTCCCCCTTCAGTTGGTCAAGAAGGTGATCAATCTGTGGGATTGGGTACATATTCTAGACAGTGATCTTGTTCAGCACCCGATAGTCAATACAGAGTCTCCAAGTCCCATCCTTCTTCTGTACAAACATTATCGGGCTCCCACAAGACAATGAACTCAATCGGATGTGACCCTTTTGTAGAAGATCTTGAATATGCCTCTTGATTTCATCGTTCTCCAAAACGAAGTGCTAATAGATTGGTCCATTGGGCAGCGGTGCACTTGGGGTTAGATCGATGGAGTGCTTGACCTGACAGTGTAGAGGAACCCCTATCGGGGAGGTGAAGATGTCCTCATATTCCTCCATGACCTTGTCCATATGTATTTGTTGTGTGGAGGGGCCTTCTCTAGAGGTTGTGGCCACTGTCTTCTTCTTTCCTTGGGGGTATATCATCAAGAAAACAAATTTTCTAGTTTTGGAAATGAGCTTATTGCATTGTTTTTTAGTAACCAAAGAGATGTTGGTAGGTGGTGCTACCTCCAGTATCATGTACAATTTATTTCCCAAAGTAACAATAATAGCTTGAGGCCTTGATTCATACACAACATGTCACTTCCAAAAGTATGGTTTGCCTAATAATACATCACAAACATCAAGGAGAGTAATGTTACACAATACCTCATCCGTGAAGGGCTTGATGTTATATGGAAGGCGACATTGCTGGGCCATGCAAAGATCCCATCCTTGGTGAAGCCACCCGATGGTGTATGGTTGTGTATGTGTTGTGGTCGGTAAGCGCAACCACTTCATGACCTCTACTGAAATGAGGTTATTTTGGCTCCCATTTTTGACAATGAACTATAATAGGGAGCCCTTCACCCACATCTGGGAGTGGAAGAGGCACTCCTCCTCTTCTATTTCTTCAAGGTATTCCTTTTGGATCTTAACGGTGGCAACGGTCGCATTGGGCTCTGCATCAATAATCTAATTCCATTTGTTATTCCTCTTGTCGGGTTCTGACTCAGAGTCGAAAAATGCATCTGATTCTAAAACCTTTAGCATGGCCACCAGTGACTGCTTTACCTAACACTCACTTGTGTTGTGAGTGGAACTCTTATGGAATTCACACCAATTTCCCGTGTCCTTTTTTGGCTTCACGATGTTTTTCTTTACTTGTGGCTTTGGCGGGTTATCTTGGGTCACCCCACCTTTCCTTTGTCATTTTTTTGTGGTTTGGGGGCACCTTTCCCTTGTTTTGGATTTGTAGATCCAAAGTCTTGCTTCTTGTATTTAAACTTTTTCTTGCTCTTGACGGCATATTGGTAGGCCGTGCCGAGCGAGGAGGTGTTCCGTAATTATATTTCATCCTGGATGTACCTATGTAGGCAACCATGGTATTTGAGTACCAAATGCTTCTTCGTATCCTTGATACCCAAGTTCATGTGAAGGGTGTGGAAAATATTGCTAAACTCTAGCACGTCTTTGTCCCTTCCTTGTAGTAGCCTGGTCAACTTTACGTATTGATCCTCATAGCTTTTGACAGGGTAGTACTACTCCTTGATGGCAGCCCTGAATGAATTCGAACTGGGTGTAGATGAAAACAGTGAGGCCATACTTTCATCCTTATGCTTGTAGTAGGTTTCCCACTAGTCCTTGATTTGGGGGGAATCTTTGAGAAGAGTAAAAGTAATCTTTTCTTGACCGGAAGGATCATGAATAGAAAAATACCCTTCTAGCAGATTTAACCATTTATCTAAAACATCTGCATCTATCTGACCCTCAAATATGGGAATGTCAAAGTTAACTTGTACCTTATAGGGTGTGGCGCTTCTAGAGTAGCTACTGGAAGTATATGTGTCGCCTTTGGGTAGCTGCTAAAGAATCTGGGTAAAGTTGTCCATCATCACATTCCTTTGTCACTCAAGGGCCCCTTCAAGCAAGATTCGGATTGGATCTCCTTCCCCCTCGTCTTCCTTTTCATCCGCCATGGGAGGCCGTCAAGATTTGTGACGCTCGTCTTGCAAAGGTTCGACCATTTCAAGCCCTAACTCCTTATATCCCAACCTCGTTGGGGACATGCAACAAAGACAAAGAAAGCGCAGATCGCTCTAATACCACTGATCTGGATTTAAAAAAGAATGCAACAAATTATAGATATAATGATACATACAGAGGTGCAACAAAAATAATAGTTCATTTCAATACTGTAAAACACAGAAATATTCTTACAAACAAAAATGGAAATAAACTAGCTAGGTCGATCGTAGCTTATCTCTGAGAAGAGATGTGGTGGCTACATGCCTCTGAATTGTCTTGCAATAGGGCTTGAAGGCTTATTTATCTTTGAGAAACAATGTAAAACCCTAAACAACCAAAAACCTAATGCTAGGAGATGAAGCGCCAAACTATGGGCCTGGTTTTGGGTAAATTGGTACATCAACTTCCTGGGGTTGTAACATTAGCATACGATCTTTGTTTGATGTGCATAATACCTCGTTAGAAAGATATATCTGAGGAGTACAACTTTGGGAAGAGAAACATTAGTCTATGGACCCATTGTTTCCTAGTGTTTCCAAAAAAAATCATTTAGGGCCTGAAAACGGTTTTGGAAGTTCAAGACCTAAAAAACTACTGAAAATAGTAAATTGTGCTACAATTAAGGAAACTGGAAAACTAAAAAAAACAATGGTGGGGGTCCAAGTGGAATTTTCAGGTGGCCACCAATATCCACCTCGATCAGACCAACTAATGAAATACAAGACAAGGAAATTGAAACAATTCAACTATGGATCTATCTTAGTGACATTCTTCCTAGAACGTGTACCATTATTGAGGTATTAGTGGATAGAGGTGGAGGCTCCAAGGCCCAGGGATACATGACTACTGAGGTGGGGTGATTTGATGCCTTGTCATGGAGGTGATCAACATATATCTTTTCTCGGGGTGTTCTTTGAATGGTTGCAATAAAAGCTTATCATGGTATATTATTGGGCTTATACCCGTAAAGACTTCTGGGGATATCCCGACCTCCCAATTCTACCTAGCACACAGCGGACTGATGCAGGTAAGAAAATCTCTTTTAAGTTTTTTCTATGTTTTCATATTTTTTGGTTTTATGTGCACTTAGATTTGAGACTTATGCTTTTTGCAGATGTTGGAAGAGAGAGACCATTAGGGGTTTCTCCAAGAGCTAGGAGGGTGGCTCATAAAATCAAGGAGGCACCCTATTAGGAGGGGGTTGATCTGATAGTAGAGATGGAATGCAACCTAGAAGCCTTGACAAGAGGCATCCTAGATGTTGGGCACGAGATCCCCTGAGGGAAGGTTTGGGGCTTAGAGCCGAGATTCTGGATAAAAATTGTAACTACGATGTAAAGACTCTGCATTTTGTGGGCGCGGAGCGCATAGCTTATAAAAGAGTCATAGGGTTGTGCGCCCTCAATTTTGTAATATAATGTCGGCTATAGAGACCTACCCATGGTCGTGGACCATGGGATTGTATAAATAGAGCGAGGCTCTAATTCGTTAAGAGATTGAAGAATGATCTAATCTAAACATGGAATAGAAGCATAGTGGAAGAATGAAAGTGTAAAGTCTAGTTTGGGTCATAGAGTAGAAGAAGGCTCTGCAACTGACTGTGTAGAGGCCTAGTAGTCTGCGATTGAGTGTGTGGACCCCTGTAGCTGAGTGCACAGGGTGAGTCGAGTCTATAATAGTTGAAAGCATTAATAAAGAGAAGTTTCATATCAATTATCTGTATTTATTTCTTGTTTTATGCATTGAATATATCAGGTATAAGTTGCACTTATATTGTTTATATGATGCGCAAATATATATGATTGTATTGATTAAGTAAATGCAAGATAGAATATATGTTTACGCGAAGTTGACTAACATCTGTAGGAAGATAAGTAATATTCGTGGTGTAGTTTGGGGAAATAGTGCAGCTCGCTACCATAGCAGCGTGAAAGAATCTCAACCCCTAGTTAGGGCTGCGTGAAAGGCGATTATAACAAATCGCAAGGGTATCAAAGGTTAGAATAGTGCATGAAGTAACCTGTGTGAAGATATGAAAAGTTGGACTAAATCGACACCATATACATCTCAATGGTGCAGAAACATGGTTCCAGCATCCCCCCATACTGCTTCGGGTGAGACTTTAGTCTGCGCTCCATAGGCTAATGCCAAAAGGGCTAGTAGTGTAGGGATTTGTTTGGCTAAATAACTTTGAACCTGGGTCAAGACCCCTTAAGCCAACAAATGGTTCTGTTGCGAGGAACAGAATCTACATAGAGATGTCTAATGTTGTATCATTGGAATCCAACTAAGAATGAAATCGAAGGCTGGTTGGACAGAAGAATTCACGAGTTTGCAGCATAGGAGAATAGGAACCAGTGACTTTCAAAAGAAGAGTGGTTGTACTACTACCTATACATGGAGATCAACAAAATCTTATTTTCATCCTTCCCTGCTGAGATATACGAGTGGATCGCAAAGCTAGCAGATAGCCAATGAAGGTGGAAGCTTGATAGTCCTATTGTATGGACCCCAGAGTTAATACGAAGTTTGGAAGCATCGCAGGATAAGATCGCGTGCCCTGTTGACCATTGGATAAATCATATTATAAGAAGATTCATTACTTAGTTCACGGTTGTCGCCTCAGTTAGCTACAGCAAGGCAGAGGGACGCTTTCTCAAGGGACTACGAGGTAAGTACATAAAGTATTTGAATACTTGGATTAAAATTCTATTGTACGAAAAGAGGGTTATGCAGTTATCTTGATGTTCAGGGATACGTGAAGTGGAAAAGCTTACAGGAACGAAGGAAATAAGGGACCAGGAACTAGCCCCTTGATTTCATCTCCATGAGGGGATGACGAAGAGCTCGGGATGGTCACCGCAAAGTGCGATCCATATGATAAGGTGAAGAATTCTATGAATACCACCTCCACCCACACTACCACCAGCTTCACCACAATCACCTCCATCACCACCACGATTCAATATGGCAAGCACAGTGAAGTTTCTTGTGTTCAAAGGTTTGGGAAATGAAGATCCAGACCAATTCTAGTTTGTGGTAAGGGTTGTATGGGAAGTGCAAGGAGTTACAGATGATAATATAAAGAAAGTGACATTGGTTAGTGCCTTGCAGGACTGCACGTTGACCTAATATATTAAGCACTCCAATGATAATCCAAATGTGGGAATCGTGGATATCCAAGCAACACTAAATAGAAAATTTAGTAGGTCGAAATCTGAAGCACAACTGATAATTGGATTCAAAGAGATCACAATGCCTTAGATATTTCTATGAGGCTACATGAGATCTCTCAAGTGGAGGCCTTAGATATTTCTATGATGCTACATGAGACCCCGATGCAGGATCCTAACTTAGGATTTCAACATATTCATGTGCAGCAGAAGAATTTATGCCTTAAGATGTAGAGTCTAAAACAAGACAAGACAACTCAACTAGAAGTGTGTGAAGAGGTATGGTGCGTAAAATTCAAGGGTCAGAGTCATGACAACGACCACTATCCAGTTTTCACAAATTACCTCGCAGGAGGAGGACCAATGTCTTTAAGGCTGGAAGCATAAGCGGGACCTAGCATGGCACCCATTCTGTGGTGCGTGATTTTCCAAATAGCAAGAAAACATGCCATAGACAATTGTCACTTATTACAGAAGTATACACAAAATTTGCAACGATTGTTCTGCAAATTTTATAGGTCAGTGGGACATGATGAGCGCACTTGTAGAAGCTATGAGTTAATAATGGATAGAACTACAACCTACAGAGTTAGGGATGAAACACAACCCCTTAACCAAAATGTAGGAATGGCCCGAACAGGATTTTAGGGGCATGGACGAGGCCAAGGCGGAGGAGGACCTGGAAGAGGTCATGGACAATTGATATGCTACAATTGTGGAGGGCCAGGACATTATTCCCACGATTGCACCAATCCAACACCTTTTGTGTTTGTATTGCAACTTGTTTGATCATAAGATAAAAGATTGTCCTACACTAATAGCTAAGATACACAACAAAGGAGCACTACCACCTCCCCTGACTCAAAACCTGTAGATGATGAGGTTTGAACTATGGGAGGAAGATCCGAATGTGAAAATTGTGCTCTGAAGTGGAATCATGACAGGAGATGACAAAGGAAAACAACTAGAAGATAGTACTTGGGTTCGCAAAGCTCTGGCGAAGGAATTAGAGTTTTATTTGGAGCAAACTCGAGAAACCTTCATGGAAGCCAAGAAGAGCTTTGTTGATGCCTCCACTTCTGGAAGCAAAGATAAACTGGAGCCAAAGATGGACCAATTTATGCTCACAACGTTCCTGGAAACATGTATGAAGCTACTGCGTGAGACTAAGGTAGTGAAAGGGTTATAGGAACTCATTAATAGATGTGTTGGGACTGCGCCAGGAGAACCACACATGGTTAGGAAGATCGGAAAACATAAGATAAAAAAGGGAAGATAAATGAGACTGACCACAAAGATCAAAGAATATGAGATTTATCAAGTCATCTTGGTTTTATGATCAGATACGAATGTTCTACCAAAACATACATGGGAGTGAATGGGGCGACCGACACTGCAGTGGTCTCCAATTCAGCTAAGAATGGCGAACCAACATAAAATAATACCCACGGGATGATTGGAGGGAATAATCATGGATATGGAGGGAGAGAGTGTGCTGGAATACTTTGAAGGGATAGAGATTGTTGATGACAAAAATCCCTCGTCGTGCTCTTAGGTATTGATTGGGCCACTAACATGAATGGGGTGATTAATCTGAAAAAGTGAAAAATGATTTTTGAAAAGAAGTCACTGCATGTAATTATACCCCTAGACCCTGCTGAAGTATTACGCTATATGGAGCCGGTGCGTGACTATGAAATTTATGATTATTTAGACTGCATCTATAAGATAACAGCACAAACCCAGGATTGGCTGAATCCCACCACGAATGGGAAGATTGCATGGGAGCGCGAAAGATCTTGTACTTTAGATTCAGATGAGGAAACAAAGTGATGGCATAATCGGTTACATGAGGTAACTACAGTAAATTGTAATATAATGACAAGGTCACTGTGCTGCATATCAACAGAAGTAAGGGACCTCCTACTTATGATGGTCTAAGTGAGGTAGATACCTTCTTGAATAATTTTGAAAGAGAGGTGCCAAAAAAGAAACGCTTCTAGGCCTTGGATTGGGTATTGCGCGATATGCCCGCGAGATGGTGGGGTATGCATAAAGGGATCTTTGATGACTGGTGCGAATGTAGAAGAATGATGTGCACATGAATTGTGAAGCCTAGGGTGTGATTGATAGACAAATACAATGGATGGGATGATCCACGTGTGCGTTTGGCCAGGTGGGCGCAGGCATATGGAAAACAGCCTATACGGATGCACATGAACTCTGCGTTAAAATGTATGATCAATAAGCATGTGTTGGGGGGACCAATGTGAAAATGTCTCTTAATATTGTGAAGACATTATGTAGAAAGAAAAATTGTGCAGAAGGTTCTTTGGAATCGTTCAACAAGGTATGCCACAGGCTTAAAAAGGTATGAAATGCATAGCGAAGTGGTTGGGACTTGTGCATACCCGCAATTATGGGCTTATAGGACGACATGCAAGAAACTGATGGGACAGACACCTTTTAGGATAGTCTATGCAGTGGATGTTGTAATGCCTATGGAATACATCATGCCTAATCTATGCATAGCAACACTCATAGGTGTCACAGACCACGGAACCCTAGAGGAGAGGCACAGTTGGAGGAGCTCAAGGAAGAATGATTTTTGGCTTCATTTCACCAGCAAGTCCAAAAGCAACGCAAAAAGGCTTGGCACAATAGACATATTAAGTTGTGTACCTTTAAGGTGAATTATTTGGTGTTGTTGTATGATAGATAGTTCGATAAATTCCCAAGGAATCTCAGAATGCATTGGCTGGGACCGTATGTAAATAAGGAGATCAAAGATGGTGGTGTTGTGCAGTTGGTAAAGTTAAATGGAGAACTCTTCCATGGAAAAGTCAATGGCAGTCATTTGAAGGCATACATAGGGGGCTCGACCATCTGACTAGCCAACAGAAACATAGTCTTAGTGCTCTAGGCACCTAAAAGGAGTGCAGGACTGTAAACTACTCTACCCAAGAGCTGCGCGATGTCGGGAATGGGCACAGAAGAAAAGTGTCACAGGGTCCGCGACAGCATGAGTGTAGCTGCATTGTTGCGTGAGTTGGTTGGAAAGTGACCATTACAGTTACTATTCATGATGTGATGCTTGGTTTGAGACCAAATGGAGTGGGAAAAAGGCATATAAGGCAAACTTTATGGGATAGATTCTTGAAAATTTGCCACCAATCAAGCATTAATGGACCAAATGTGGGGGGAATGGTCGAATTCAAATTTAGAAGGAGCTATAAATTACAAAGGGTTGTCTAGCAAACAAAACTTGGCAATTCGAGGACTAAGATGTTTAGTGCACAAACATTCATGAACCCAAATCTGCTTGATCTCCTAAAGGAAAATTCGTTGTTTGAGCAATTACCCGAGTCATTAAGAGAATTGTCAAATAGCACTATTGAAGCTCTTGAGGAAGCCATAGATACCGGAGTAATGACCACTGAGGAGGCCACATAGGCCATTAGAGAAGTAGAATTCCCGAAAAGTGTCAGGATAGTTGCAAGAATTCCTAAACTACCGCGCATGGTGAGACCCAAGAAAGACAAGAAAGTTATGGTACCATTGTGCATATCCCCTACGAACCCATTAAGGACTAAGCTTACCATGGAAGAAAAGGGGAAAGCTATTAATTTGGAGGTTGATGAGGAGGAAGAATCTAAAGAAATCCTAGTTGAGGAGGAGGAGGATGTAGAAATGGAGGTTGACACCCAGGGTTCAAACCCTCTTGCCAGGCTACCCGCATATGTTCCTTCGTAGATGGGTAAAGCTGAGGTGACTAAAGATATAGATGAGAGCAAGAGCTCTCTGCAGACTCCGCTACTCCCCGACAACATTATTTTTGAAGGAGCACACTTGGGGTGAGTGCCTATACTAAAATTTGAAGACTGGGATCTTGTGGACCATGAGAAATTCCCACATTTGGCAACTGTGCAGCTAATACACCAGAAGAAAGACGCGTTGACTGGAATCATAGAGTTGGAGCCATGTAAATGGCTGAGAAGTGTGGATAAGGCAAGACTATTAAACCTACTCTCTGTAGATATAGATGAGAGTAAGAGTTCTCTGCAGACTCCGCTGCTCCTCAACAACATTATTTTTGAAGGAGCACACTTGGGGCGAGTGCCTATACTAAAATTTGAAGACTGGGATCTTGTGGACCATGAGAAGTTCCCACATTTGGCAACTGTACAGCTAATGCACCAGAAGAAAGACGCGCTGACTGGAATAATAGATTTGGAGCCACGTAAATGGTTGAGACGTGTGGAGAAGGCAGGACTGTTAAACCTACTCTGGGTGCTACATTACCATCGCACCCCATTGACCATTTTTGTCACTAGGTAGCTGCTCTGCTTGGTGCATGATTGGTGCTTGTGGCTGGAGGAGCCCATCTCCATCACAAGCCACTTGATTCACATAATTACTTGGCTCCCTTGCAAAGGGAAGGATCCAATAAACATCTTGGAGGGCAAGAGTGATGATTTGGCCATCGCGGAGGCCATGAAGAAGAAGTTTAAGCTGGAGAAGGAGAAGAGAGGTTACGCCATCTCCAACATCAACAACCTTGTGGTGAAAGTTGCAACACATATATTGGTAGGGAAGGTTATGCAGAAGTGTCACGCGAATGAGGTGCCTGTGCTGGTGGTTGCACTAGCAGCACAATGTGCAGAAGGGATCCAGTTCAACTAGGAAAACTACTTATGCAGAGAGTTCCTTGAGAACTGCCACGAGGCATAGGAGCATGTAAAAATGTTTCACTATGCGTGGCTTCTGTAGTCCATCGTATTGGTGCATGGGAATTGCCTGAAGATAGCCAGTTCCCGATGATCGCGTAGGACATTCTAGAGGTAGCGAAGTACGCTTCACTATGGGAAACTAGGGATGCGCAAAGGATAAATGACAAAAAATTCCTTTGGGTTTTCATGGAGATGAACATCAAAATGGGGATTAATTGCAAACCGCGGTTATCACCCACGGTCTACAATAGTCTGCAGAGCTTCGCAAAGTTCAAGGTAGATTTCCACCATGTTTACATTAGGGCACGAAAGAACACCATGAAGACATGGTGCGAGCCACCCTATCTGATGACAGATGACGTCATCTTTGCAGTCCTTGAGTCATGGCCACTAACATGGTGCGCTACAACCAGCTTTGTGGTGAATGCAGAAAATTCCACCACACAGCGGAGAAAGGAAGAGGCGAAACCACGGATGGAACAATTGGCAGACAAATGTAGGAACGAAGTGGTAGCAACTAAGGCCCAGGCAGTGCATGACTCTCCAAAGCTGGAGGAAGAATAGCAGAAGGGCGTCGACGAAGAGTGCGAAGGAGAAAAGTCGCCTTCACTAGAATAGGAGATAGATAAAGAGCAAGGTGGCAAAGATCCATAGACAATGTCCACCCCGTTGAAACATCTATGCCCAAGAGAGAAGGTAGGGCCATAGAAGAAGTCAAGGTCTTCAAAGACTTCTTTCGACCTGATTACCCTCACTAAGGGGGATCTACACAACATTGGGGAGACGTTAAGGGACATCACTCTAGAGACCCTCTAATAGTTCACAGAGGAATAGCAGATGGTGTTGGGGGATCTCCGAGCCTAGATATAGGAGTTGTAGGTGCACACCCCACAGGCTGGCACTGTGTCAACCATCCTCACACTCGCCACGACTGCGGCCGAGGAGATGTTGTGCACCTAGATGACTAACACAATAGTCTTGCCAGCGGGAGTAGTAGTTATATAAAATGAGGCCAACAAGGCTATGTTTAACGGGCTGAAAGGAATTAGGATAAATATGGTTGAGCTCCCTCGGGAGATGCTCTATGTTTTGCAGGATGGAGTTACTACAGAACTATGAGCCAGGGAGGGTCACGCTCTCCAAGTAATGAGCGAGCAGCACATCAACATTGAATAGTTAAGCCTGTAGCATGACAAGGTAGTGGTGCAAAATAAAGAACTCGTATAGGTGGTGGAGGAAACCTTCAAGATCATCCTGGATTTGGCCATCCAAGCAGAGGAACAAGTGGAGGCATGCATCTAGAAATTAGCAGCAAGGGTTCCCGAGGCAAAGGAAGAAATGGCCAAGGTTCAGCTTGAACTAAACCTTCAGATAACTAAACTACAATTGAAGGCGCAGTCTTCAACCCCAAAGGAAGTTAGGGAAAAGTGTGCTAGTGTGACTATAGCAACAATAATGGAGGTTAATAGTGTAGTGACAAACTGCACAAAGTTGTTCATGCAGTCGTTTGAGGTTCTCACCACCCTGTAGGAGGACCTGAGTGTACAATGCCTAGAGATAGAGGTGCACGAGCTACATTAGAAATATGATAAAGTAAAAGGGAGCACATAGACGGTTGCCCTTACATAGAGTCTCGCGAGGATGGAGCAGGTGAAAGCACTCAAGGAACAGGTAGATGTTGTTCACATAAGGAAGTCCTCTTGAATGTGCACTTACAGCCATGGATTGATGAGGCATACATCGTTACCACCTCCTTTGAAGCAAAGATCGCGCAGCTGCAGGCAACATAGGAAAAGGTTTAGGGTAGTATATTAGCTACATCGGTCTCTACACAACAAGTTGAGGAAGTACAACAGGCAACCGTTTAGTGGTTTCTGATCTTGCAGTGATTTAGGCAAAATTGGGTGGTCTTCGCAAAAAGATCTCTGCACCGATAGAGTGACTCAATGGTGAGTCATGATGTTTGTCTTGGGGGCTTGTTGGGCTTGGGATCCCCCAAGGGAAGTTTTGGGGCTTAAAGCCCAGATTTTGGTCAAAAATTGTAACTCCAATGTAAAGGCTCCGTATTATGTGAGCGTAAAGCGCATAGCTTGTAAAAGAGTCATAGGGTTGTTCACCCTCAATTTTGTAAATGTAATGTTGGCTGTAGAGACCTACCCATGGTCCATGGACCATGGGATTATATAAATAGAGTGAGGCTCTAAGTAGTTAAGATATTGAAGAATAATCCAATTTAAACATGGAATAGAAGCATAGTGGAAGAATGGAAGTGTACAGTCTAGTTTGGGTCGTAGCATAGGAGAAGGCTTTCTGGCTAAGTCTGCATAGGTCTAGTAGTCCAGAACTAAGTGCATGGACCGAGTCGAGTCTTTAATAGTTGAAAGCATTAATAAAGAGAAGTTACATATCAAATTTGTGTAATTTATTCTTGTTTTATGCATTGAATATATTGGGTATAAATTTCACTTCTATTGCTTATATGATGTGTGAATATATATGATTGTATTGATTAAGTGAATACAAGATAGAATATATGTTTACACTTAGTTGACTAACATTTGTAAGAAGATAAGTAACATTTGCGGTGTAGTTTGGGGAAATAATGCAGTTCACTGCCATAGCATTGTGAAAGCTTCTTAGTCCCTGATTAGGGTTGTGCCAAAGGTGATTATAACAAATCTCGAGGGTATTGAAGGTTAGAATAGTGCGCAAAGTAACCTGCATGAAAATAGGCATAGTTGGACTAAATCGACATCACAGACATCTCAAGGATGCGAAAACTTGGTTCCAGCATCCCCCGATACTGCTCTAGGTGAGACTTCAGTCCATGCTCCACGGGCTAGTAGTGTAGGGATTTGTTTGGCTAAATAACTTCGAACCTGGGTGAGGCCCCCTCAAGCCAACACTAGAGTATGCTTCTATTGATGAGCTGCCACTGCGGTATCAGAGTCATATTGTAGGAGAGTTATCCATATTGTGTCTATTGTTGAGTTGAGTTATTAGAGTTTTTTTTTACTACCATGAGCACCATTTTGGTAGACAGTTATATCTCTAGTTTTCATTTTTGTACTTATGTAGGATCGAGAAGCTATGTGTCTCAGAACATAGATTTTGATAATTTTATGTAACAAGCATTTTGCAAACTCTCTCTCTCTCTCTCTCTCTCTCTCTCTCTCTCTCTCTCTCTCTCTCTCTTCTCTCTCTCTCTCTCTATATATTATTATATATTCTATTCTAATTATATATATATATATATATATATATTATATATATATATAATATATTATTGCATGCTTTACCTGTTATATCGATTGTTCCTACTATGTGATGGTTTTATTTTTAAATGTGTCGCAGATGTCTCTCTAATACATGATTTTCCAATGTATTTGTTAATGTATTTAGATGTCTCAGAATATATTGATAAGTAATGTAATCAAAATTTCTTTCCAGGAGATGAAAATGTAAGTACATCCTTAAAATATTAGGGTTTCTAACTGATTAATGTCCATTTAATTGTAATACAATGAGTTGTGAGTCACATTTAACAATTAAAACCCTAATACCAAGGGAAATAGCTTCTGACAATAGTTCGACCACCGCACTATATTCGTAAATATTATTAGTTGTACAACCTAGACATATGCCCTGTAAACTCACTAACTCAGCATTGGGAGCATAGAGTGCCCCTGCAATGGAAGAGAGATTATGTGTACTATGGAAAGTGCCATAAGAGAAACCAATATGAGGAAGAAGGTTCATTGACATATGCAAACCAAGTGGAACATGCAGTAAGAAGGGAGAACATGTTCATAAAAATACAAATATTCAGACCAAAAAATGCACACTAATAAAACACACACTAATGTACAAGGTATCTATGAAAAATTTAGGAATAATTATTTTTAGATGGAGCCCATTTTAGGACTTGAGTAATTGATCAAAAGATAATAAAACCGTTTCACCATTTGCATGATACATAAGCATCAATGTGTCCAATTAGTGGAATGATACAAAATAATGACAATGCCCCATTTCAGAAATGGTCGAATGGTAAAAATTTGGTGAAAAAGTCTAATGAAGAGGGACACAAAAATTTTAATATTATCATGAGAAATATATGCCCCCAAGTGAAAGTTTTTGATAATGCCAGGTTTTAATGAGGTGTTTTTGGGCATGGTTGCCAAAATTTTCCCTAAATCGCCTTTAGACAACACTAAAATACGTGTCTGAAACAGAGTATTCGTTTCAGGGGAAAGTAAAGTGCATAGACAAGTAGAAATTGATCCAAGGCTCGGAATAAAATAGGAACAATGATAAATATCATTCCAGGGGGATCCTTATAGAGTCATGACTTCATCAATTCTTTCATTAGTCGAGAATGTCTCATTCAAAGGATCTTCAAAATTAGAAGAACCAAGCCAAGGAGTTTGTAGACATGAGTCCAAGGCAAATATCAATCGATCATGAGTTGTATATGCAGCTGCAAAAGCAAAAAGGAGAGTTTGATAAGCTTTCTCAACTAGGCTAATGGGCATGGCATCCGCAAAATAATCGACTGTGTCAGGACAAGAAATGATTCATGGGTCATTATTAGATGAGATTGTGTTAATTGAAGAAAAATTGAAGGGAGGAGGAAGGGAAAAAGTTCCCATTAAGGCAGGGTCCTTGAAAAGGTTTTCTCAGACAATTTCGTAAGGAATGTTGGTTTTCCAAACATAAGGAACATTACATGTTGAAGAATGAGAGGAAAAGATAGCCAAATGATAAACAATGACAATTTTCCCTTTGTGAGGAAAACGTAGTACACGGAAAAGAGATGAGACCACATAAAACATTGCATGAGTCCAACTCTGACCAAGTGAAAGGTTGTAATTCATATTAGCGTCAATAACTTCGACCTCTAAGTTGACCGTCTTTCCCTCCAACTAAATGTGTAAGGAGTTGAGAATACCATATGGGTGAAAACCTCGACCATCAAAATCTTCTAAAATGTTTGGAGACTAGTTGACAAGAAGAAAACCAATGGATTTACAACATGATATGGACATGAGGCATGTGGAGGCTCCTTCATCAACAACATTCTGGTGGATAATCTTTCCCATAATAAAAACTTGAATGAGAAAATCAAGTTAAGGTGGTAAGCGAGGTACATGGTTTTTGAGATCAAAATTAATCAAACTCGAATCTGTAGGATTAATTCCTCCAATAAATAATAGCAAATATTTCCTTTTTGACTGGTGGGCTCCAGTATTGTAGCAATAATGTTGCAACTCCTAGGACTCCCTTCCTTACTTTTATCAACCCGATAGTTCGTAACAAACTTGGAAGCGACGGTGCTATATGCACAAGTACTAGCTCTTTCCACAATTGTCACTTGGTCAGCTGGCGCAAGTCGGCTAGGGGCTCAAGCCAACTTCTATGAGCTTTGAGAAGAAGCTTGTTAACTGATGGATGGAAGCTAACTCGAAGGAAGCTAATCTGCTTGCGAAAAGAAACTGAAGAGCTGAAAGAAAGCGCAAACCCTAATCAGACCAGCTAGTCCAACCGATGCAAAAAAGAGGATGAAAGCTACTAAAAGAGATGCCATTACTTCTACGAAGTTAAAATGCATGTGGCTAGACTATCTCTATCTGAAGAAAACATATTTTTGTATTTTTTAATAAGTTATCAGAATTATCATGCATAGGCTTTCATTGTTCTTGACTCTGCAGAGGTGGATCGGTGAGAAGAAATGCTTGGAAGAGGTCAGGAAGGTTCAGAGAGGGCCTAAGGGATCCCTAACACCCTTCTAGAGAGTTTCACATAGTTTGGCTATCAAGAAACCTCATTTGTGAGCTTCTACAAGAAGTCTGCAGGGGTTCTATAGGATGTTCAAGAATTCCTACAGGATGTTCATAAATTTCTACGAGATGTTCAAAATTGGGATTTTAGAGGATGGATGAGTGAGGAAAGATGAAGGAGTGGGTATGGAGGTAGGATAGGGGTTTGAAGTGGTCCACGAACTGGTGGAGGGAGTTGGGAGAAGGTGTAGATGGCTGAATTTGTTAAAAAAAGGTTGAGACAATGGTTGCACAAAAAGGTAGGGTTATGTGGGAAAAATGACAAACGCGAGGCATGAAACCCAGTTAGGGGATGGAACAGATGGGTCTGACGAAGCTCAAGTGAATGAAGAAGTGGTACAGGTGCTCTGCAATGTATATTTCCAACTAGACCAATAAATACTTGCAAGAAATCAAAGACCTAGTTATACCAACCTAATCTGATCTAGCTAACAGAAAGTGAATGAACATAAGCTTTATTAGCAAGGAAACCATGTATATTAACTATGCAACGAAGCATTCAAAGATCTGAACATCTAGCCAACTTCTACAAACGAAAATCGTACACTAGTGATTGCATGGCAAAGCAAAAATAGTGTTTTTGTTTGGGACAGCAAGGTTACTTTGAACCCAACCCCTAATCCTATGAGGGAGAGGTGAAACCAAAGGTGCTCGTTGACCTTTTTCTGAATCTGTTTCCTTGTTGATATCCTACCAACTTAATCTCAACATCAAAATCCTTTCTAACCATAAACATCGACCTAGTTAATCAACACAATTTAATCTGCCTAACAGAAATAATTTTCCAAATGCATAAAGGAGAAACCACAATGCATAAAGGAGAAATAACAATACATAAAGGAGGTCTTGGCTCTCAGGTTGGGCCCAACCCTAAGAGCTACGGCTCCTATAAATAACTCAGAGCTTATACGAAATAGGACTGCTTGTCATTATAAAAAAAATAGTCATCACCCGAAAGTTATGCCACAATGGCTATAGAAAACAAGCTGAAAGTGACAGCACTATGGTGCAAAAAATGCAATAGTTTAAAAAGTAAACTACGAAGGCTGAGGCCTTCTTATTTATACATCACGAGGGCCTAGCAGGCCTCATCAATTCAAGGGACTTGGCTGTCCCAACTACTAGTAGACAGTCCCTCTTCCCAAATCTTCTTGGCTGCCTTTAGGATCTGTTTTGGTTTCTTGTGAGCTCGGAGTTGAGGGTGGAGATCCTGAGGAAGGGCCATTTAATGTCAGATACAACCCCCCTACGACTCCTCACCTCAAGCTTGGTTTTCACCGAGCCCATGATTGCTTGGTTTTTCTCCAACATTTGTCCAAAAAATATGAAATAACGACGTATTAGCCTCCTAGGTAGAGTGACCACCCTTATTCGTTCAAATGACATAAACATACTAAAAAAATGCATAATCTATGAAAAATGGAGGTTTGAACAAGGGAAATTAGGAAAAATGAGCCCAATAATTTACCCAATTCGGGGCTCATCAGTGACGTGCACGTTTGAAGGACTTCCAAGGCCAACATTGTTGGGGGTTCTTGAGCCAAGTCTTGGACAATGTTCTATTGTTGGGTAGCTCGTGCATTCGGATTATAGGATGATTTCTGAAGAACACCTTTAGCGGGTGGTCAGATAATGGAATGAATGCTAGGTTTACAGATATGGAGAGGAACAAAATTGGGTGAAGTAGAGGAAGAGGTTACATTAGTGGCCTCTTTCTCCACCACAGGTTTCTTAGGAGGCAGATAATATTTTGATCTCGTGGCTACAAAAATATGTTCTGAGTTGCTCATAAACACTTGAGAGATTTCATAGGCTTGAGCACAGGGTTGGTATACCAATTACATCTACTGAGACAGGAAAGGTTCCTTCATCATAGTTGGTGTCCCTATAGTTCCTTTCATAATACAACTTACTTCAGCATGTCAGGGGTATCATTAGTGTAATGATCTTCATCAGAAATAAGGCAATGATATTTAGGCTTTCATCTGGGTGTGTCATCAACTGATGGTTTTTGGAAACCTTATTTAGGGGCATATTTTTTAGATTTTCCTTTACCCTTGATCTTTCCTTTCGAGGATATAGCTATTGTGGTAGAATGAACAACATTTACCTCTCAGGCTTTACCAGGATTCTTGGATTATCAATAATGTTAGGAGTTGCAACGACTAGAGTATATTTAGGTTTTGAAGAGGTAGCCGAAGTACTAATAGATCGCTGAAACACAAATCCAATGTTTCCATCGGTAGTTGGTGAATTTTCATATTTAGAAGAGGCAGGGCCAGTTGAAGGTCGTTGGGAACCAAGTAAAATTTCATATAATGTGCGAGATTGTGAATAAAAAAACAAAATATTGGGCACGGGCGATGGCTTGTTCTTTAGTCACACAACCATCCATGGCTATGTCCTTAACAATAGAAGGGATGAATTATTTAGTGAGCCATTCAGTCAAAATTTGATCCAGGATATCAAATTTGATGAGACGACACCTATGCCTCCATTCATGGATATGATCAAAGATATCAGTAAAATTCGTCTGTTGAAAAGACATTAGGAGGTGGGTTACAGTCTCATACTGTACAAGAAACTAAAAATGAGTGAGGAAGTCCATGGATAAAGTATTGAAGTCTTGAAAAGAACCATGAGGGAGCTCTATATAGAATTTCGTAGTAGTGCTCTTTAGAGTGTGTCGGAAAACACGTAGTCATATAGAATCGTCGATCGAAGAGTTAGAGGAACACCATAAATGGTAAGTAATAATGTGTGCTTCGGGGTGTTCTCCAGATTTACCTTCGAATTTGGGGAAATCACTAGGAATTTTGGTTGGTATGGGAGGCCAATACATTGAGTGAACTATTGGGTCATTTGTTAGTCTTGACACATCCAACAATTCCAATGTTTCAAAAAATGGTAGTTGTGGGTTGTATGGAGTATAGGGTCTCTGGTATGTGCCAAACTGAGTATTCCAACCTTGCTGAGTTTGGGCATGCCCCCATTGTGGTGGATTTTGTCCATACGTTTGTTGACCATATGGAGGTTGATCATATGGGGGTTGGCTATATGGAGGTTGACCTTACTGAGTTTGGTGACCATATTTGACGTATGGAGTTTGCGAATAAAATTGACCATACTATTTTTGGTAAGGTCCTTGTTGCATCTACTACGACTATGGAAATGGTTGTTGGTAAGATCCCTATTAGGATTATTAAGGAATGTATTGTTGTGGTTGCAAGAAAGGTCCTTGTTGGGGTTGAATAGGAACTTGTCGTTGTGATTTCTAGTAAGGTCCCTATTGGGATTAGTAATATACTTATGGTTGTGGTTGTGGGTAGGACACCTATGGTTGTGACTATAGGTAGGACACTTGCGGATGTGGCTACGAATAAGGTCCCTTCTTTGGTTGAATGGGAATTTTGGCCACAGAGGATGATTACTAGTCCCATAAGGATATTTTATTTGAGGACCTTCCTGTTGATAAGGAGTTTGGATTTATTGAGAGCCTATAGGAGTATAAGGCTGCTAGTAGGAAGGTTTAGTCAAAAGGACTTGGTGACCTTGTAAAGGGTTCACTATAATGTTACCTGATACAAATGGAATCGACATTCCACTTGGGTTAGAAAAAACATCAATGGGTTGAATTTCCCTTGGAGGGGGTGGATAGCTTCCAATAGAAGTAATAGGCACGTAAAGTGGAGGATATTGCTCCCCAGACATTGGGACAAATTAATTTGTATGTTGTCCACTCACATTCAAGACCATAATTATTGTGGCTATAGTAGGAGGAGAAGAAATATTAAGACGAATGTGTGTTTCACTTACTGACATTGTAGTTTGGGTAGTTACCAACAAGTTTGGGACAAATTAGTTGGTAGGATGTGTGACAAAAGAAGACCAAATGGGATTGTGACAAAGGATCAATCTTCATATTGGGAATGTGAGTTCTAGAATTTTCCATGAGAATACCTTGGGGTGTTTACCCTATAGGTGGGTTATCACCTTTTGTTTCCATGATTGGGAACAAATCTCAATTTCGAACCTGAGTCGCTCTAGGAGAAGGACTTAGAGGAGTCAGAGGTACATTGGTAGTATCAAACGGACTATATGGATGTGGAGAAGATAAATACACAAAAATAATCTAATTCAAAGAGTGGATTAGGAGGAAAAAGAAAGAAATTCGAAATAGGTTGAAGACTAGTTGGAGGAGAGTCCTGGGGTGAGCCTACCAACTCTGGAAGTGGCCAGGAAGCAAAGGGTTGAATGCTTAGGATAATATCAAGTTCAACTCCTTGTTTTTCACAGGATTCAGGCTCAAATTATAGAAACATACAACTCTAGGTGAACCAGGTGCATTAGTATTTCCATAGATATCTGGCGTCTAGTTTGGAACTCTTGGTGGTTCTACCACGATGTCTTTCTAGAAAATGAATCAGAAATGTTTGTTGGTCAATGGTTTCTGCTGAAATCCAGCTTTTCAATTAATCATTAACATTGAGGACGAAAGGAGGTTTTCGTTTCATGGGTAATTGATGATTGTGGGGTTGATTAATTTTATTATCAAAAAATAAATAAATGAAAAAGGGGCAAAACTAGTCATGAGGGTTTACCAAGCAACCATGAATTGCAATATACACCTTAGAGGAACCAATGACTTAGTGTATGATAGCCAATATCCCTCAATGAAGTGTTCAGTTTAGTATGGTATACAAGGCGGTAGACTTAGTTACCTATGGTTGGATGGCAACCTAGAGGGGACTCCCAAAATATACGTGATGGTACATGGGAATTCAGTCCATAGTAGTGTTTTCTAATGTGTAACCATTCGATGAGAGAATTCCCATATACTTACCATGCATGGAGCACCTCTGATATACCCAAAAGTACTAGAGAACGGTCCTATACAATTCCGTACATGCAACGAGATTTCATCCCCAGGATACAACACTGGAAAAAAACAACAACTCCTACGTTTAACAATTATAGAACACATCTCTAGCCTAGACCTCTAAATGTTTTTCATTAATGAAAAATTCTCCTTAGATTAACTGAAGTAAATTTTAAGTTGATCTTCAATTAAGTTTTGGTTTTAAGTCTCAAATATCGATGTCACGTGAATGCCTATGATGCAACTAGCATGAAAAAATGATTCTTTTCAATTCAATGAAATAAATCTAACATAGGGAAGGGGTTCACACACTAATGCAAAAATCATGTACACAAAAAACAAACTCTCCTAACTAGAGCTTTCACCTTCACTATTTCAATGATCCCAACAAAAGAAAAATGGGATATTTTTCATTAACATGCAACTACATAAATCTTTCACTTTTCTTTTCAATGCACTCACAAAAGTAAAATGGAATTCGATTCAAATGCACCTACATGATTTTTTTTTTACATTTCTTTTTGAATGAATGATAATGAAATTCTTTCATCTTTCATAATCAAGTAATGTGATCTTATGGTCAATTATAAACCAAAAATGACTTTTAACTGCAAATTAACCTAATGGAATTTCAAAAGTAAATTTTGAAGTAAAAGCTAAAACAAATGCAAATGTTGTTTCTTTATGATTTCCAAAAGAAAGAAAAAAATGCTTATTCAGCACTAAAATTAGTATCCCAATGGAACAAACAAGAAGCAAGCAATAAATCCAATAGACCTAAAATCCTAATGACTCAATCAAACTTCACTTCCACTACTCTAAAGCAATGAGATGGATTTTCAAATCAACAAGAAAATCAGTCAAAATACTGACAAACCCAAAGCATATAGAACAAGAGGATACCTTAGAGGTCAAGGCACATTGGACCCTCCTGAGAAAACCCTAAACTTTCTCAACTTTCAAGGATCGGCATGACTATGATAGTCAAAACACATGTTGGAAGGGAATTCATCGCTATTGTTATTGAAAAAATTGCGTTGAGAACACAAATGTTCCAAGAAAAGACGTGCTAGATGAGAAGGACTTGGAAAAATAAAAATAATTTCAAATAGAAGTCCAAACTTAAAACTCTAAAGGTCTGATCACTCAAAGTGCATACCCATACAAAATCTAAATGATTGAGTACTAAACGGTTGGTGAAAATGATCAAATTGTTATGAAACCAGCTCGAGAAAAGATAGAAAAGATAGATCAACGCCTTAGAATTCAGCCTCTTCGAGGGGGAAACCTCCTTTACATTACATAAATGAACAATTCTTGGATGATCCAAATGATAAAACCTCCTTTCTATATATAGGAGTATAGGAGTCACAATATAACCTAGCCAACATAACAATAATAATATAAAGCCACAAAAATAACAATAGAGGGATTCTATGGGGCACAATAATAACAATATGGGGCCAATAGGGGCACAACAATATTAATAAGGGGTACAACTACAATAATAATAGGGTAATCACTAGTATTATAGGGAACCAACATGCCCCTCTCCTTCAAAAAAGTGTTTTCCTCAACGCTTGAGTAGTTCTAGATGCTTCTTTATAAAATTCTCATCCTCCCATGTGGAATCTTTAGCATATAAGTTCTTCCACTTGATAAGATACTCTGAAATTGATCGTTTTTGTAGCTGTCGAGTTCTTGTTTCTGTGACTTCTTCTGGTTCCAATATAATTTTTCCTTCCTCGTCAAGTTTTGGCAATATTGTTTGAACTGAGAGCTTATCGCCTATAACCTTCTTTAAACATGAAACATGGAAAACTAGGTGCAATCGAGAAGCTGCAGGAAGCTCTAATTTGTATGCCATAGTACCAATCTTTTGCAACACGATATATGGACCATAATACTTTGGTGATAATTTTTATCCTTCTTAGTTTTCTTTAGGGACATTTGCTTATATGGTTGTAGCCTTAAGAATACTCAATCACCTACATCAAAACTTCTTTCACTGCGATGTTGATCTGCCTATTGTTTCATTCTATTCTGTGCCAACACGAGGTTATCCTTTAAGAGTTGGAGGACTTGCTGTTGATGTTTGATGTGATGTTCCACTCCTTGAACCTTAGAATTTTCT
Source organism: Pinus taeda (assembly GCA_000404065.3). Taxonomy (NCBI): domain Eukaryota; kingdom Viridiplantae; phylum Streptophyta; class Pinopsida; order Pinales; family Pinaceae; genus Pinus; species Pinus taeda. The sequence goes on from APFE031634040.1 coordinate 54,850, forward strand.
CTTAAAAATGATGTGATGTATGGTGGTTGATACCCATAAAGTGCCATAAATGGGGCCATTTTTGTTGTTGTATGGAAGGAAGTGTTATACCACCATTCAACTAGAGGCAATCATTTGACCCATTGTGTCTGTTTATCAAATACAAAGCAACGAAGATATCTTTCCAAACATTTGTTTACTATCTCAGTTTGCCCATCAGATT
>APFE031634040.1:56705-78427 GCA_000404065.3 Pinus taeda
ATTTTGCTTTCCATTTTTCTTGCTAACCTGAATGCCTTCTCTAATGAATCAGGTTCCCAAAGGCGAACATCATGTTGGATATTATCCTTTAAGGACCCTATGAACACATCAATCCTATGCTCCTCTGGAATATATTTTACCCTTATGTTCAATTTTTGGAACTCCTCAATGTGCTCCATTATTGAACCCTTTTGTTTGAGACTTATCAATTGACTAAAAAAAGTGGTGTTTTTTGTATCTTCATAATGTGTTATCAATTCTTCCGTAAAAATTGCCCAAGTGATAGATTGTTTACGAGAGCAAAGCCATTGATACCATACAAACTGATTTGGTTCCAAATATAAAGTTGCAATATACGTACCTTTTGTGTGTTTTTCACATTATTGAGATCGAAAACTTGCTCCATCTGTAATATCCATGTTGCAGGATCCTTGCCATCAAACTTCCTCATATCGATTTTTGGAATATGGTGGGTCTTCGATCCAACATTAGAGTCTATGGAATCATCATTAACATTTCTTATGTTCTCATCATGAGTTTCATTTACTACCTTTTCACCCTTAGTGACCCTTTCTTGTAGCAACTTATTCATATTTATCTTCAATTCTTCCATGTCTGTCTTCAAATCTATCTTCAAATCATCCATCTTAGCTTCCACGTCATTCATCTTAGCTTCTACACCTTTCTTTAAATAATCCATCTTAGATTCTATTCCTTTTTGTGCAAGTGACACTTGTTGCACTTGGTCTCGTAATTTTGATATATCATGTTGCATTTCTTCCTCTTATTCATGATTCATGCTAGAGCTTTCAGGTCGGCTACTAGGTGTTTTCATTTTCTTTCTTCGGGGCATCAATTACTGATAATAATTCTTCACTATGCCCTTTCAATTCCTTCAAAATAATTTTTCAAACCAAGCTTAAGCAAACATTTAAAAAAAAATATACTTACCTTTTTTCACTTTGTATGAGCTCGATATTGCCTTTGATGTATCTCTGTAATTTTGAATCATCCAGTTCTGAAATTGCGACCTATGGTAACCCTTTGTGTCCTCTTTCCAATGCCACTAGTCTTACCCAAATTGGATTCTCCAATGAAGAGTTATGCCAAATCTCCCACAGTGACCTGATTATAGACTAATTCAGTAGCGCGAACTTGTACGATGTGCCACGTTTCCCTGTTTTGACCTTTGGCTCTAAACAATATATACAATAGACTGCAGTCCATCCTTTTTCTATACCTTCTTATGAAATTTCAATCTGATGCTCAGAGAGAAAGTTATGACGCTTTTCCCCAGGTCACCTGTTTTGAATGTAATTCAGGATTCTACAAAAGAACCAACTTCCTCAGTTCACCTCTCCGAAAATGTAGCACAAAAAGCTCTGAAATTCGGAATTGAGATTCAATGTGATGTCTTCTCAAATAGTTTTTTTTTTAGCTTTTGAAACATCGCCGGAAAAACATTATAGAAAAAATGCCACGATGCCTTTTTTGGAGTAGCGAAACCCTAGAATCCAAAGCTCCGACACTAAATGTTATGAAACCAGCTCAAAAAAAGATAGAAAAGATAGATCAAACGCCTTAGAATTCAGCCTCTTCGAGGGAGTAACCTCCTTTACATTACATAAATGAACAATCCTTGGATGATCCAAATGATACAACCTCCTTTCTATATATAGGAGTCTAAGGAGTCACAATATAACCCAGCCAACCTAACAATAATAATATAAAGCCACAAAAATAACAATAGAGGGATTCTATGAGGCACAATAATGACAATATGGGGCCAATAGGGGCACAACAATATTAATAAGGGGTACAACTACAATAGTAATTGGGTAATCACTAGTATTATAGGGACCCAACACAAATAGACCTAACCCAAAAAGGAGGTTGAAAGGGCTACATCGATCCCTAATGGATTCACCATTTTATTGTCAAGAAAATCCCTTCTACAGACAGAAACAATCTTTCTAGTCATGTAAGAGGATATAGCTACACACTAGACAAACACGTGCACACTTTCCTAGTTCATCTTGGAAAATACAAAGTGAGGCATATAACCTACCTCACTCTGATGTTAAGAGCTCGTCGATGTCGTCCTCAATCGTATCACTTCCAATTTAAATCCTATTTATGTCGTTGTGGATGAGTACCTACATGGAAGATCAAACAAAATAGACAAGAGCATAAATAGCATAATTCATTCTAACATAAACTATATTACAGATCAAGGAATATCATACTAGATAAACAATGATTTATACACTTATGGAAACTAAACACATGACGTATTTATTAATAGAAAATTATGGAAGCATACAACCATATGATCCTTGATTTTTGAAGACTCCTTTCGATGAGTTTCCATGTCCAAGCCAAGACATTTAAGCACACCTTCTCCTTAGTAAGACATGCAACATTTAGGCATAGTTTCAACATAGGAATGCAACCAAGAAATGATCAACCTATTGGGGATAGAAGGGATTTCATTTATAGTGAAGGAGAGGAAGTTAGGGATCCAAAAAATGGGGAAGGAGGACCACGTCTTAAGTGGAAGATCCCTAAAGGTATTTTCAAGGACTCAAAATGGGACAACTTGACCATATCCTTATTCAACAACATCCAACTCACCGATCTCGAGGCTTCTAGTAAGAGAAGAGTCTCCTCCACATTAGGAAAAACTTCTAGAAGATTCTCAACACAAGCTTTCCTATCAAAATCCATGCTGGCAGCGCTAGGTCAATATGTTGCAACAAGCCATCAACACCTGCGAGAATTAGTGCAAAACATGCTAATCCTAAAAACTAGGTTTCTAAGTAAGCCTCTTCAAAATTCTCTCATGACAACTTTTCTTCTCTTCTTCAAGGATGTTTATGTATATGTTTCATGGTGAGTACACTGATATCTTTCTTCATTTTGAAAATTCAGGATACAGGACGGGAAGCGTGACAAAATAATGTGCATCAGGGGGATGGTATGCAATGGAGAGTATGCTCCCTCTCCAAATTAAGCTATCCAAATCCCTGATCCACTAATATGAAGAAGCCAAATTTTTGAAAACCTTCTCTGTCAACATTTTCATATAGATAAACCTCATTTTGATTCAGTCGGAAGCATAATCATCAAATCAACTAAGAAAAAGCATTGCAGTTGTTTGGCAGCTTCATAGTTTCTATCTCCTTGCTTAAGGCCTATATTTGAAAAAAAAGAAAACCTTAGAGAAGGACCATGACATTAAACCTCCTTACAATTAAATTATGCCTAAAAATATAGAATATTATACAAAATAGATGTAGCTCAACTTAGGTGGCCCTATCTATATTGATAGGGAGGGGTGTACCAGTGGTTTTTCTTTTCGAATGTTGTCTTACACCATAGAGCTTGTAGTATTTCGTTGTTGTTTTTTAATACTAGATCCATATATTTATAGGGAGTGGCGTAATTGTGGTTTTCCTTTTCGAATGTTATCTTGAACCATATATCTTATAGTATTAAAATATTGTGTGTGACTCAGTATACTAGATCCCCTCAACTAGATAAAATATAAACTTATTAAATCGCTAAACAAATGCCAAATTGTCATATGTAGATGAAAGTTTACATTGTATAATGTGTCTTATTGTGATGTAAAATTGTGCTCAACAATTTAATATACAATTGACATGAAGGTTTAATCCACTTGTTTGTCTCGATATTGAATCATTATATACATTTCAGTTGACTATTACGTATTGACTTAAGTTGTGGATTTAAAATCACCTTGGGATAAACAAATTCTCATAGTTTTTAATAATAATCAAGTTGAGTATGAGTTCCATTTTTTATTTGTGACTTTTTAACATGCTCATATGCTTTTAGGATTATTTCTTTTCATCCACTTTGTTTTCCCACAGTTTATTCTCTTGTCATAACAAGAAAGTTGTGAATCTGTTTGATTAAAAAGTTTTGAATTTGTTTGATTACATGAAATCATGACAAAGAAACTATTGTGGTATTCTTTCCTATCATCCAATATGTTTTGATCTCATTTTATTCTATGTTCATAACAAGATAGTTGTGAATTTGTTTGATTCAATGGAGTCATGATAAATTAACTTTTATTCAATGTAAATTGTTATACAATTATACCCAAGTGTATTAATGTATATTCAAAATTTTGCATCAGCAGAGGAAACGAATATCAGCCACCATTCAGTTGAAAAAATGAGTGACCCATATGAATTTCCATAACCAGTATGTAGCTTATATATCATAGTAAAAATTATAGAGATTTCAAATATATATAATGTAAGAGTATGAATTAATCTTATTGGTATAGTTATATGAGTTAAACGCTGGTAAATGTTAAAAGTAATTAATTTATAATAAGTATATAAATATTTGATATATAATACAAGTTATATTGATAAATGTTTTAATAGAAGATTATGAAAACTAACAAAACTATATTTTTATTTTAAATTATTATTATATATATATAAAAAAGTAAAAATGAGTAATATATAATTTAAATAATCTGGAAAATATCTTCTAATTATTTTGATTTATCTCTTCTTTTACCTTGTAAATTCTTAAAATGTAAATAGGATTTATAATAATATTATGGGTCTATATCATGGCTTATTAATACAACATGCCCAAAAAATCATTAGTCATTTCATATGGAACTTTTTCATATAACATATTTTATTTTTTAATTAATCAATTTAACTAAAAGGGGAAAAATGAATAATTACTTTGAAGGTAAATCTCAGTATTTGATTTGTGTATACTACTATGAAAATTATAGTATATTCTGTGAAGGTTAAATATTTATCATACACCTAATAATTATTGACAAATAAATTATAATTTTGAAAATAGTGTTCCGAAAGAAATATGATGTAACTAGGAAATGAATTTAAGTAATACTTTTCTAAACAAATTGTCAAACAATTTAGATAGTTCCCTAATTGGAGTGGAAAATGGGGTGAATCAAAAGCTAGGGGTGTGACCTAGCCAACCCACCATATAACATGGCATTAATGAAGTGGGTGGTGTGGCTAGCCCCTTGCATGCATAAACATGCAAGTGATATTAATACATTTAATTATGGCGAGAAGGATCCTACGTTGAGGCTTCATTTTCAAGTCTAGGCTACTGTGTTTTTTAAATACGAAGTTTACCACATTGATGGTCATTAGTGGGATCTTTGTAGGGTTCTAGTGGCATCAATGGAATATTACATTTTAGACCTATAACTTCTTTAGAAATATTAGTCCTGAGCCCCCTCAAACGATAATGTTTTCTTTCTCTTTTCAAATTTGTGGTGAACTATCGGAATCTCGATGAGGGCATATTCTTGTAGAAACATTTTCCTTGTGACTTGATACAAGCATGGATTGACAAGTTATAGAGGAAAGATGGTGATATGAAAGGGGGAAATCACAAGATAGAAAGAATTCCTTGGAATTCAGAGGTGTTTGTGCTCCATTACAATATTCAATACTGCAAATCTATCTTAGGGGTTGGCTTTTAGTCAAGGGTAATTCTAGGTTCCTTAGTTTTTATTTCTATTCCTTCTGACATAGACTTAATTCATCCATGTGAAATTGGTATTATAGCTAGTACTAGATTATGGTTGCATGGATGGTGTCTAAGGGCTTGTACTTTGTTTCGATTTCTTGAAAGGGTTGCATTTCCTGGTGTTTTTCTTTTAAAATCTAGCACCATATGTTTCCATCTGTGTTCTAGTCTTAAGCATTGTCCTTCTTAGATTTTACTATCTATACAGGTATTTTCTTCATACTCATGATACTTATTGTCTAGGCCCTATGTATCTTTCTTAGTCAAGTAAAATTCCTTGCCAGCGTATGAGAAGCGATAAATGGCGTAGAGGCCATAGTCCCCAAGGTCATAGTTGATCCCAATGACAGGCATAGGAAGCTATTGATATGTTTCATTTTATTGTTCACCTTTAAAACCACAATGAAATTTGTCATATTGAATCCCATGCTGCTAGGGATCAACAATAGTTTTCAAAATTAAAAATACTAGAGGAGGTTTCATAATGGGTTCTTGACCCTAGTCATACCAAGGCAAGAAGGAAGCAATACCACCATTACATCTATTTACTAATCCACAAGACCAGTAAAGTGCTCAAAATTCAAAGTATTCAAAAGTGCTAGAAACTGCTGCCAAACCGTAGAGCTCGCCAACCTGAATCCAACGCAACTATAACCGCTGAAAATCGATATCATATGCTCCTAATATCGCATTTTGATTATTTTGCCAAACATGTAAAAATTTTGTAGTTTGTGTGTAGGATTGCTGACTGGACAATCTGTAAGATGACTCAATAGTCTAACTGGACAAGCTAACTATACCTTGGTCAAATGGCAGGCTGCCAAGTGGCCTCATTTCAATGGTTTGATTTGGCAAGTTTTGATTGGTTATGGTGGATTTTCATGGCCCAATGATTGGGTGCGACGTGGACCAATCAGAGACTGCCACGTGGCACCTTGGGCTACGCAATTGGTTAAGGGTTGAACTAGCTTCCACGTGATTCAAACAGATGACCTCATGCACAAAAGTCAAGTGCCTTACCAATAAGCCGCTAGGTGGTTGGGTGGTTCTAAACATACATAGCAGTAAAATGGTATTTGATGTTTCATTGGATTCATGTTTTGGAAAGGGGATAGGGCTAAAATCCTGGCCCCTTGTCACTACGTAACCCAAGAGACTATGGGTAGAGCTACCAATTGCTTGTGGTTTAGCCCAATCCCATGGTCTAAACATACACCATGTAACTAGAGGTAAGACAAAGCTTGGCGGCAGGTGCGAGGAGGGGGTCAGCCACAGGGTCATATGTCTAATGCATGACAATAGCAGTAAGGTTTAAGAACTTTGAAGGAGGGGCTATGGATAGGCTTAAGCCTTCATTGAATGCGCGCCCACAGGACCGCACCTCCACGAAAGTGCCAAGAAGGAGGTGCTCTAGTAAGGGGGGAAACCCCAAGGTCACATGCCACCATATAGGACTGTGCGGTAAAGTTAATACAAGCCAGTGGGAAGGGTAGGCAGTTAAGCCCAGCCCCTAGACCCATGGCACCCACATGACTATAAACCTACATTTAGGGGCTTGACTAGTGAGAGAGTGTGTTAAGGCCCAACCCTCGACTCTTTGTGGCCCATATGGCCATGATTTTCAGAGTTAAGGGGTCATAGGACATTTAAAACTTTTGAAAAATTGCATCCGAAATGAAGTGAAACTCACTACTGCCGACCAAAAGTATCGCTTGGTGGTTCCCAAAAAGGAACAATTCATAGAACAATTGCAGGAGAGTGAAATTTGTAGAGTAGTAGCAAAAAAACTTCTCTATGGCATAACTTCCTCATCTTTTGGCTAATTGAACCTAGTAAGAGCCCAAATTCGGGTTTTTGAATGTTATGGAGCCATTGGAGGCATTATTTTTACATTATGAGCATTTTAAATCAATTTAAACACAAATTTGAAGCACTTAATGAAGGAGGACCAACATTGAAAGCTGGACCAGGAGATGTAGCACAGGAGAGGGGTGAACTCCTTTATCATTTTTTTGTCTTGTCTTTCTGTATATGATATATTTTTCTCTAATTTTATGTTGTTAACTTAGTTTTAAAACCATTATTTTATGTGTTTCTACAAAGTGATCCATTGCTTAAAAGACACAAATTTTACTTGCAAATTTTCCCATCACCTTCAAGTTTGCATTTCAGATCAGTTTCTTATCAGAGCTCAAGGTTATTTTAAAGGTTTGATTTTGTTTTCAAGTGTTTTTTGATGCTTACAAGGTTGAAGCTCAAAAGAGGATAAGGAGAGCTTGTGGAGCCAAGGTCTCAAATCTTTTCAAGCACAACATACCTATCTCAAGATTCACCAGTCATGGCACATGAAAAAGGTCATGAAGGGATATCTGAAGATGAGAGAACTTTCTGAAAATCTTTCTTTGAAATGTCTAAAATTGTGAAAGTTCTTTATGAGGAGAGGAACTCAAGGATTCGAAGGGAGAGTTCCAAACCTCGAAAAGGGAATGGAATAAATGGAGACAAACCTCCAAAATGGAATGGAGGGGATGGTTTTAAGCCACAACCTTCAACTCCATTCTCATCCTCATCTTCTTCTAATTCTACCCCTTCATAAACACCTCCAAATTCTCCAAAGGGATATGCTAAAACTCTTTTGTTAAGGCTTGACATAAAGTTTGAATTTCCTATTTATGATGGAGATATAAATGCTAATAAATTAGATATTTGGGTTCATCAGATTGAAGTGTATTGCAACATACAAAGAATCCAGGATGATGCAACCAAAAATTCATCTTGCTTCTTTTAGGTTGGAAAGTATAGCACTCATTTGGTGGGTGGAAAAAATTTAGGAGGACATAGAGAAAAGCAGTAAGTTTTTATCCTCTTGGAATGATTTTTTTGTTGCAATCAGAAGATAATTTTATCCATTAGCATACATGAAAAAATATATAATGGATTGGAAAAACTTTAGACAAGCTAAGGGTCAAAGTGTGCAAATATATACTCAAGAATTTAGGAAAAGAGCTATGATTTTGGGTATATATTTATCCTCCCAAGACACACAATTCTCAATTCTCATGTTATTTTAGACACACAATTCTCATGTTTAACCCTACAAATCTAGATGAAGTTTGTGTACAAGCAACTCATTTAGAATAAGGAGGGAAGAATTTTTCTAAAGAAACTAGTGAGAAATCATTTTAAGTCTAGAGACAAAGGAAAGGGGAAGTTCAAAGGCAAGGATAAAAATAATGCTTCAATAAAGAAGGAGGGAGAAAATCTCATATGTAAACACTATTCAAAAGAAGGCCATGATGAAGACCATTGTTGGAAACTTCATCCTGAGATGAGACCCAAAAAGTTTAACAACAAGGAGAAAGAAAAGAATGTCTCAACTATACAACAAAACCTAGTATCTAATCCTAGAGATGAAACAAAAATCATAGCCATGGGATTGAAAGGTGAGGATTCTATTGCAAGAACTATTTCTTATAGAAACCCCATTAAACTCAAAATGAAAGAGAAAGAATACATATTTTCTATATTAGATTCATCACAAAACAGAATGAAGTAGATACTTTGTTTGATAGTCGATTACAAGGAAACCTTATTCCAGAAGACATTGTCAAGAAACTAAATTTGGAAACCATTCCTCATCCTAAAACTTATCCTTTGGGTTGGGTATGTGACAATGCCAAATTTCAAGTGACAATAAAATGCGTACTTAAATTCATCATCACTGCAAATTTTACTTATGAGGTATAACTTGATGTGGTACCACTTGACATATACGGAATTGTTTTGGGAATCCCATATCTATATGATAGACAAGCCATCCTTCATTGCCATGAGAACAAGAAACACTGGTTTAAAAATAGGATTGAGTACACTGTTAGATAACATCGCAAGAAGTAGAATTTGTCTCATGTGAATGTTGGACAAATGAAGAGGTTTGTAAACTCTAGTTAGAATTTTGCATTATTAAGGATTAAAGATAATGATGTTGAGGAATATGAATTTTTCCAAGGATGTGATGTAAAACTCAAACATGATTTAGTTGAGGTTTTTAACACATGTGATAACATGCTTCAATATTCTAGGACATTTCCTTCTAAAAGAGGAAAACAACATGAAGTTCAATTGTAGCAGGATGCATCAATTTTGAACATGGCTATGAACAATATGTGAATGTTATGGAATGCGGGGATCAAGAAACAGATGCAAGAGATACTTGAAAAAGGGGACATTAGTTCTAGTATATCTTCTTGTGGGTATCCTAATGTTTTGGCTTTGAATAAGGATGGTGCATGGAAATGGCAGTCAAATTTGGTGAAGAGTCAATCCAAGTACAATGCTAGACATGATAACCATCATGTTGACCATAGTTTTCATGTTGGAGAAGAAGTAAGGTGTTGCATCAACAAAGAAAATCTTCAAGGTGAAGAGAAATTGAAATTGGATGGGCCTTCCTTGATTGAGGATCAAGGAGAGAATGTTTCAGATTCTTTCAATATAAGTTTTCTCTCCAAAATATCTTGAAGAATTACAGCAAGATCCTATCCTTTACAAAAAAACAAGAAATTCAAGAAGAGGGAACATGAATTACCTTCATATGGGGCTCAAAGGTACAAATCTAAACAAATAAAAATGGGTTGATATTAGAAGCATGAGGGAACTATACCCTCATCTGTTTGTTGACTGAAAATATTTTTTTGGAGGTCCAAAAGCTTCAAGTTGGGAGGAGTGATCCAAGGGGTCAGTGAAGTGTTCAAAATTCAAAGTTTTCAAAAGTGCTTGAAACTAGTGCCAAAGCATAGAGGTTGCCAACGTGAATCCAATTCAAATTGAATAGTCCAAAATTGGTATTTTATGCTCATGATATCATGTTTTGATCATTTTTTGAAACAGGTAAATTTTTTACAGGTTGGGTGCAGGACTGGTGACTGGGCAGTCCATTCAATGACTCAAGAAGTTGACTGGATAGGCTGACGATACCTCAAGCCAATGGCAAGCTGTGTAGTGGCCTAATTTGATTAGTTCAATTTCGAAAGTTTTGATTGGTTATGGTGGATTTTTGTGGCCCAATCACGTGCTACCATGTGGCACAATGGGGTTGCACAAAATTTGGTTAAGGGACAAATCCACATGATTTGAACATGTGACCTCATGCACACAATTCAAGTGCCTTACCAATAGTCTTTTAGGTGATTCTTAACATACATAGCAGTGACATGCTATTTGAAGTTTCGGTAGAATCATGTTTTGGGAAGGGGTCGAGGCTAAGACCCTAGCCCCTGTTACTACACAATGCACGAGACCATGATCAGAGTGACCAAGGGCTTGGGGCTTAGCCCCAACCCATGGTCTAAACATATACCATATAATCAGAGGCAGGGTAGAGCTTGGCGACAAGAGAAAGGAGGGGGCTAGCCCCAGGGTCATATGCCGACCACATTACCACAGTGGTAAGGTTTAAATTCTTAGAAGGAGGGGCTAGGGATATGACCTAAGCCTTGGTTCCATGTGCACCCATAGGACCACAACTCCAAGTCCAAGGTGCTAGGTAGGAGGTGCTCCAGGAATAGGGCCAGCCCCAAGGTCACATGCCACCATATATGAACGTATGCCAAATTTAATGGGGCCTACCATGAATGACGGGCAATTAAGCCTAACCCTTGGATTCGTAGCATCGACGTGACCATGACCTCATGTTTAGGGGCTTAACCATCAGGGGTGAGCATTAAGGCCCAACCCTCGGCCCTATGTGGCCCATGTGGCCATGATTTTTTGAGTTAATAGGTTAGATGGAATTTAAAAAGTTTCACAAAGTATAGTTGAAACAACGAAAATCACATATGCTAGGTGAAAATGCCACATACCAGCTCCCAAAAGGATACAGTTCATAGAACATTTAGCAGGAAAGTGAAGTTTGCAGAGTAGTTAGCAGGAAAACTTCTTTAAAGCATAAATTCTTCTATTTTTGGCCAAATTGAGCCCAACTCGCTATTCTGGAGCCATTCAAGACATTACTTTTATTTTCCGAGCATTGTAAATCCATGTAAACATAAATTTGAAGCACTTAATGAAAGATGCCCAACATTGGAAGTTGGACCAAGAGATCTAGCCTAGGAGAGGGGTGAACTCCTTTATCATTTTGTTGTCTTGTGCATTTTTATATGGTATATTTCCTCTGTTTTTATGTTGTTAAGAGTTTTAAAACCATTATTTTATGTTCTTTTTCAAAGTGATCCATTGCCTAAAAGACATAAAATTTTACTTGCAAATTTTCCCATCACCTTTAAGTTTCCATTTCAGATCATTTACACTAGTACATGAATATCCTCTTAGGCGAGGTCTTAAAAGACAAACATGAAGAAATATATGACATCTTTGATGCATCGAATGATAAATAAGAATTACTATCTTAACAAAAACAAGTAGAGGGAAAATTACTTAATATCAGTGATCACATAATCGTATAAATGAGGTGCCCCCCTTAACTAATCAAAAAGGACCAATTGGCTTACAAATTTCATGTAGTGTTTGACAATTTGTTCAAGGAAAACCCTAATGGCATGGTGAAGAAATAATTGATTGGCTCCTTTTGTGATTGGTTACTTGTGTGGTGGGTAGGATTGAAGAAAGATCCAATAAGAAATAAAATTATGATGGGAACAACGCACTAGTGAGCGAGTAATTGGTCGCTGAACAATCAACAACTATTTAGTGTAGGAGTCACTATAAATAGTAACTATGTAGGAAAACCAGTAAGTATACTGGTGATTTTTGATAATATTTATAATCAATTTCAGTGTGGTAAAAATCTATAAAACATAGGCATTTTCTCATTATCTAATTCAATATATAACTTATTATGTTAAAAAAAATTATTATAAAAATTAGATATTTTTTTACAAACTACTTTATCACCTAAATTTATTACATAAATATATCTGGGATGATATAATCACTTTAGAGTTGATATTGTTTAATTTCATATAGTAATGATTAATTTTAAAATATCAGTAACATAATCTCAATAATTTTGAATTAGATAAAAATTATACTTCTTTTTTTTTTTCTCGACAATACTAACTACTATTATATTAAAATGTACAGTAAAATATTACATCCAAAGAAGTTGGCTGCCCAGGGCCATCTGTGGCTCCATGGGTAGCAATGACCGACACATACAGTTGCCTCACAGGGCAACATTAGCAAAATACCGACACTGAGAGTTTCTAGAGGAGCACCATGACAGCCCACGCAGGGGCTTTTCCAAAACAAGCTTGTAATGCAAAGCTGCTGTAAAACCCGACGACAAAACCATGAACATACAAAATACAGGCCATGCCTTGACCCGGGTACAAAACAGACGACTTCGCGCCTACTAGAACTTCTATAGCCGCGTACAGGACTAAGCAAACTGAGGAAAACAGACAAGAAACAAAACAGAAACTTGAAGTTGACAGGACCCCGACCTGAGAGAACCCGACCTGAGTGTGGGAGGCAAAGGCACGATGACACCTTCTGGAGCTAATCCTCAGGCTTCTCTTCCTCAATTGTGCACCCCCATTGCTCTTCTGGAATTCCTTCCCATATATCGATGGGATTTTGCTTTGGGGTAGGCGATTCTGGTTCACAGAATTGAGAGGGTGGCGGAGGGCACGCTGCTCCTGAAGTGCCTTCCACTGAAGACGTATGTCCCATTGGAAACTTACCCTTACCCTTCCCTGAGCTTTCTTCTGCATTTGATGGTTCATTTGATGTGAGCTTCTCTTTGTCGCGCACTGTGCCATCCTCCCCAAGAACCAGGGACGACCCCTCTTCATTCCCCTCTGGAATTTTAGTAAAAAGCACAGAGATATGTGCGTTGATGCCTGGATTTCCCCTGGAGCTGCCCAGTGAGAAGATAACTGAGCCGAAGGCTGGTAACATGGGCTCCCCATCATTAGAATTTCCCACCTCCACCGCTTGTGATGGCGGAATTGGGGTGGCTCCCCTTCTGCGATGACAGCAGCAGCAACAACAGTGGTGATGAGTGTCCACTGCAGGGGGGCGGGAGGATTCTCCACGTCCCGAGCTTCTCCTGCAAGGCATTCTCTCCCGCACCATGAAACCCACCAGACCTTCTCTCTGTTTACCAGCGATGAGATGACAAAGAGCCTGTTGCTCCCAAATTGGGATGGAGCCGAGCTCAAGGGAGCAAAGACACAGGCCAAGAAGCGAGGAAATGAGGCGAGCCTCCTTCCAGCTCTCGGTGCAAGTTCTCAACATGCCCAGAGTTTTCCTTCCAGCTTAATGCACCCATATCCAACAAACCAGCAGACTTAAACTCATCAACCTCTGCATTGAAGGGACCCTCAGTAAATGAAATGCGCAGGTTTTCCCACGCCTCAAGCGGCTCCATTAAGGATGCTCTGAAGCCTCTCCCGCTTATGAGCTTTAACAGCCTGAGGCATTAAAGACGCCTACGGCTTCACTTGGCAGCCCATGCTCGCCATGTGGCTCCGCCTTTTCCTAACTATAGACACCCGCATCTGGGGAAGTGGTCTCTGCCAGGATCATGCTTTGACACTCCTGGAGCTGCTGCCTGTTAGAAATGATGTTGGTGTCTCCTGATAAGAGAGAGTGATCATTCTCTGTTCCAATGTTGGCGAGGAGATCCGCTACTTTGTTGCCCTCCCTTTTGGTGTGAGAGAAGGAGATGGCACTGAAATTGCTGAGCTTCTTGGCTAATGCGTTCAGCCTTGCTTCGAGTCTCCAGCTGGGCGCTATTTTCCTTGCATTAGAGCCATTCTGCAGGCGGGTGGCCATGTTGATGAGAATCTGGGAATCTCCTTCTACAATTATGGGTTGAAGGTTGAGGTTCCCTGCCTGCAATAGGCCTTGCCATAGACCTTCCAGTTCTGCTGAGTTGTTAGTGTCCCATCCAATGTTTCCAAAATAAATTTGGATAGATTTGCCTCCAGAGTCCCTTATTATACCTCCGTAGCCTGCATCTCCTGGATTTCCTTTGGAGGCCCCATCAAAATTTAGCTTGAAGGTATTTGTGGGAGGGGATTTCCATTGACAGTCGTTCTTGTTATGAGCAATAGTGGCATTACTTTTGAGAGAATCAGGGGATAGCTGTAGCTGCCAGTTATCCAGGATGTTGCGTTCATTATCTATGGAAGGAAGGTCATCCTTAGTCCAAGCCTGGAGCCTCATTGTCTCCTGAATGTTCTTATGAATTCTCCTCCAGGTTTCTTCTGAAGTGGATTGTTTGTCTTTGAAGATGTACTGGTTGCGTTCCTTCCAAATATTCCAGAGGACAGTCCCGGGATGATACTCCATAGATGGTTGAGGATCTTGCAATTGTAGGGTTGCATTGGCCAAAGTCTTAAAGAGTTAACAATGTCTTCCTCACCCCTACAACTTTTTTGACATCTGAAACTGACCTTGTCCCATAGTTGAATGGCTAGGGGGCATGCTGCCAGAAGATGTTGGAGAGTTTCTTCATTTTGAGAGCAATTAGGACATAACGAGGGGCCATGAAAGTTCCGCTTTCTAAGCTTGTCCCACGTGAGGATTTTTTTGTGACTCACTAGCCAAAGAAAGTAGGTGATTTTTGGCCATGGTCCTAGCTTCCATATCTTGCTCCATACAAGGTCTGGGGGGGAGGAGAAGCTGCATAGCAGTTTGTAAGCTTATGTAGTGGTATAGGACCCCTTGGGCAGATATCCCCATCTGAGAATGTCCGCGCCATTGTCCTGCCTGATCTTCCTTTTCTTGAGTTCGATCATGAGTTCTTCTTGCTGCTGCGTGTCTGCTTGGGGGATGATTTGATTGCTGCTCTTCCATATCCTAAAGTTGTGCTCCAGCTCTGAGGACCAGAATTGATGAACTGTTTCGTGCTACTAGCTCAGCCTTGCAGGGATTAGCTCTGGGTGAAGAATATCTTGGATTTTGGGCCGTTGGTTCCAGGCATCAGTCCAGAATCTTGCAGTGCATCCGTTCCTGATTTCCCAGAAGTTGTGCTTCTGAATAAGTTGGTAGTGTTGCTTTGCCTCATTCCAGATTGCGGATCCTTTTTCAATGGGGATGAAGCAGATGAGTTCCTCTTGCGATCGGTTTCCGGCATACTTGGCTGTCCATATTTGCCCCCAAGGTTTATCTGGGCAAGTGATCCATTGCCACCATATCTTGGCATTCATGATGGAACTTCTTTTCTCCGGATCCCTTAATCCAATGCCTCCCTTCTCCTTGGGCATGCAAACTTTGGACCATTTCACTAAGGTCCATTTGCGATTAGTGGCTGTGCTACTCCATAGAAAATTACGCTGAAGGTTTCTTATGCTTTTTAAGACCCATTTGGGTGCATCGAGAATAGAGAATAAATATAAAGGCATAGCTTGCAGAACCGATTTGATGAGGACTATTCGACTGGCCAAGTTAAGAGTTCTGTGGGTCCAGAGGTTGAGACGACTTTCTAATTTCTCAAGCAGGGAACGCCAGGCAGGATGTTTGAGGTTTGAAGCTGAGAGGGGAGCTCCCAGGTATTTAGAGGGAAGAGAGGCCGCAGGGAACCCCAGGATGCGGGAGACAACAATTTTGACAGAAGGCGAAGTATGGAAGAAAAAGATTTGAGATTTGGAGCAATTGACATGAATGCCAGAGGCTTCCGAGAAATCATGGAGGGATTTTAGACGATGAGCTTCTTGGGTAGAGGGATATCCAAAAAGCATCGTGTCGTCGACAAACTGATGGTGATAAGTAGCAGGGGAGTTATGCATAGAGAGGCCTTTGATCTGATGAGATAGGAGGGCTTGCTTGATGTGCCGCCCTAACCCTTCGGCCATTAGGACGAAGAGAAAGGGGGATAGGGGTCCCCTTGGCGGATTCCTCTTGAAGGATTGAAGGACCGAGAGGGGATTCCATTGACCAGAATAGAGAAGTGGGTGGAGGTTATCAGGTTCATAATCCATAGAATCCAAGGTGGGCAGAAACCAAATGTTGTTAGCATATCGTGAATGTAATTCCAGCTTAGCTTATCAAAAGCCTTGGAGAGGTCAAGTTTGAGAAGCATACCTGATTTCTTAGAGTGCTGGAGGGAGTGAATGATTTCATGAGAGAGCAGGATGCCATCCATTATGTGCCTCCCTTCTACGTACCCTGATTTCTCCGGAGAAATGAGCCCAGGAAGAAGAGGTTTCATATGATTTTCTATGACTTTTGAGATGACCTTATAGATGACGTTGCAGAGAGCAATAGGCCTGAATTTGTCAGGGATGATGGAGTCCTCCTTTTTGGGAATGAGAGTTAAGAAGGTGGCGTTGAGAGAGGGCAGGAGCCAACGCGTTGCCCTTGATTCTTCCACTATCTGCCAGACCTCCTCCTTTAGCATATCCCAAAAGGAGTGAAAAAAGGTGGTGGTGAATCCGTTTGGTCCTGGGGCCTTGCCTTCTTTGAACTGCTTCATTGCTTCGTCCACTTCTTGTGGAAGAATAGGATGCATTAGGAGTTCGTTTTGATCCTCCGCAATGATTTTTCGGATGTTGTTCATGATTTTGCGTATGGCCTGACGTCGATCCTCTCCTTGATCCTTGTGAATCTGTTTGAAGTGGTTGAGGAGTTCCTCTTCAATCTCCTCATGGGTTTCCACTTTTACCCCTGACTGTTTTTGGATGAAAGGGATGTTATTGTGCATCCTTCGCTGAATGGTAGTTCTGTGGAAGAATTTAGTGTTGCGCTCACCTTCCTTCAACCATCTGACTCTAGACTTTTGTCTCCAATACATCTCCTCCTGCTTTCTTCTGTTCTCCAGTTGGATGTGGATGAGACGTTCCTACTGCAAGGTGGTTTCTGAGTGCCCTTCTATGATGATCCTTTGGTGAAGAGTCTCCAGGTCCTGAGTGAGTTTTTGCTGCTCTTTGAAGATGTTTCCAAAAGTGTCCCTATTCCACCTTTTCAAGTGATCTTTCAAAAATCGAAGCTTTTGCTGGAATTGATACATCTTATATCCTTCGGGGGGAATGAAAGAGGCCCATATAGATCTCACAAAATCCCTGAAAGTGGGATGCGTGAGCCAGAATCCTTCAAATCGAAAGGGTCTTTTGGTTGTGCTACCTGGCCTTTGCCATTGTAGAGTGATTGGCCAATGGTCTGAGCCAGAGTGTGCCAGAATGGCTGAAGAGATGTCCCCTCCTAGCTGGACTGCATTGTCAGAGAGGAGGAAGCGATCCAGTTTCAAGGCGATTTGGTGCTTGCCAGACCTGCGATTACTCCAAGTAAAGGTGCCATTGCAGAAAGGCATGTCTATGAGGGAAGTTGCTTGAATGAAGTCCTTGAAGTGGCAATCTTCGTGCTCCAATCTGCACCTACCTCCCAGCTTTTCTTCAGTTTTTGTAATCATGTTGAAATCCCCTGCAAATATCCAAAGTGGGAATCTTCTACTATTACTAAGAGCAGCAATTGTATCTAGGAGCGCTATCTTACTTCCTGCATCTTGTGGGAAATAAACGTTTGATAAGTTACCATGTATATTGGCGACCAAAATGTGAAAGGTCGCCTGTATAAGATGGTGCGCTGCATGAAAGTCAGACAGGGTGACCGCTTGTGAATTCCATGCAATTGCCAGACCTCCTAAGGCTCTGGAGGCATCTACTGCTACCGATTGACAGCCAGGCCATGCCTTCGAGAGAATGCTTCCTAGCGTTGTACTATTACACTTAGTTTCTTGGAGAAAGCACATTTGTGGCTTTTCCTTTTTAATCATATGTTTTAACATTCTGAGTTTCCCGGGGCTGTTAAGCCCTCTTATATTCCACGATACGAGCTTCATCATTAACCATTGATGGAGGGTTTGTAGTACTTCGTCAGCTGTGCATATCTGCCTGAGTCCACCAAGATTTTCCGATTTCTATTATCCTTTGCAAATTTGTCTTTCTGCCTCTCTTCTTTGTGTTTTTGGGAAGCAGACTTCCATCCCACTGGCTGCCTGCTTGTATTCCAAGTTGGCTTTGATAGTAAGCTCTAGAGATGACCATTTCAAGCTTGTTGAGTTGGAGTTCTGGTATGGCATCATATGCTTTTTTTTGCATGCCGCTTCTAGCTCTAGAATATCTAATCCATGCAGATCGATGCTTTCCGGCTCTTCTTCCATGTTTTGCACTTGATCAGTTTCTTCAATGTTGTTTTCTGAGTTCTGGGGACGCTTCTCTTTCCCGTCAACTTCCATATCGTTGATGATCTCAGGATCGTCCTTTCGGTTCCGATTGAGAATGGAGGGGGAGATGATCAGAGTGGGGGATTTGGGAGGGGGGTGCTGCGGAGGGGGCGGAGTCGAGGAGGACGGGCGATCAGGGTGGGATTCAGCGATGGGAGATTGAGTCTCAGAGACTTGGTCCAAAACGTTGAATCGGTTCTTGGTTACTGGACCATGAGGCTTGGAGGGCTGGGGTTTGAACCCATTTGGGGGTTTTGTGTGAGATCGCTTCCTGCTAGTGACTTTGGTGAAGCCATCCTGAGCAGGTGGGTCAGAAGAGTCGGGAGGGCTGGATGGGGCGTTTTGGGGACAGTCCCTGAAGAGATGACCTAGGATATGGCATTTATGGCATCGAAAGGGAACATGCTCATAATCAAGAGGCTAGGTCCATTCCTCATCTCAATGGGCAAGAGTGACTGAGTCAGAAAGGGCTTCATTAAGCCTGAGAAAAACACAAATTCGGGCATAGGAAATATACTTACGATTTTTGGTTTCTTCTAAAGATCTAATATATTCTCCCAACCCATTTCCAAGTTTTTTGAGAGCCTCCTCCTCCCAATATTCATCTGGGAGGGAGTATAAACGAATCCAGACTGGCGCCCAAGATAGATCTTCCTTATCTGGGTTGAATCTGGGGATCCAATCCCGCAGATAAAGCCCGACCGAATTAAAAAAGTATGGTTCTCCCCCTAGTACTCTGAGCTTGTCCTCCAGGCAGTAGAAGATTGCTGTGAAGAAGCCCTTCGGCCCTAACTGAAGCGTGACATCCCCTTTTGGTTTCCATTTCACCGCGATCCAGCCGTATAGGGCTTTTTCAGTAGGCCAGAACCCAATGAACTTCCCTATGAGGGCATGATCTCGCATGAACTCGATTCTCCCGTCAATATTGTCTCCTGGCAGCTCGATTCGTGGTCTTTCCTTGGCTACTGGTCTGCAGGTTGATGAAGTGACCTGTGGACTTTCTTCAGGCTTTTCATTCTCTTTCTGGGGGTTGCCTTCCTTCTCCTGCGCTCTCCATTTTCATTGTTGTCATCCTGGGGCATTTTCCCACCGTTCATAATCCCTCTATTCACTGACCCGAATAAAACGTTGTGCATCTGATCCTGCTTTTTCGGGGAGGGCTCCGACACCCCCCCCTGCGGCTGAGCCATTGAGAGGCTCAGGAGTGTTGTCGATCTGATCTACTGCAGCAATCTTCTTACTTCTGTGAATTGTCTAACCTGAGCGCTGTCGGCGCTGTTGAAGGACTGTGCAGGCCCTAACGAAACCCTAGCAGAGCTCCATTTTCTAGATAAAAATTATACTTGGAGGATAGAAAGGTTAATATTAATAACCTATCAACATGATGTATATAATATAACATGTAGTTTATGTAGTCTTATGTAATGGTGTAATATTCTCAAGAATATTGGAATTTCTACAAATTCACTATGGAGTATATCAAGCTCAACGTAGAAAGCTCTTTTTCCGGAAATAAAATCAATGTTTATTATTCTCAAAAACATTGGAAAGTGTGCAAACTAAATATGGGAGATGGAAAGGTCAACACTACCAATCAAACATGTTTTCAAGTTATTGTCAAGAAAATTGGAATGTGTGCAATTGAATATGGAGGCTTGGAATGTGTGCAACTTAATATGAAGGCTAGCAAGTTCAACACCACCAAGAAATTACAATTTTGAGCAATGAAATCAACGTGCATTATTATCAAGAAAATTGGATTGGGCACAAAATCAAAATGGAGCATGACAAGATCAACATCACTAAGCAAACATCCTTTTCGACAATGAAATAGACCTATGTCATTTTCAAAAACACTAGAACATGTGCAACCTAAAGATGGAGAATATTAAGGTCAACACATTTGTTGACAATGAAAGGGACCTACATTATTATCAAGAACATTAGAATTATTTCAAACGCAATATGGATGATTTCTCAATCAATACCACCAAGCAAACAACTTTTCTAGTAACGAAATTACCACAAGTAAGAAAGACATGCATGACACAATCTCGATAACTTTGGAATTAGTTTTAACTCAGTATGGAAGATAGCAATGTCAACACCACCAAGCAAGCACCTTTTTTAATCACTGAAATCAACACATACATGTCACCATTCCAGTAATTTTGTAATGGGCGAAACTCGATTTGGAGGATAGAAAGGTCAACATCACTAAGAAAAATTTCTAAGAAACTTATGCCAACACAATGTCAACAACCTTATAATGGTACAAACTCAATATGGATGTTAGAAAAGTCAACACCATTAAGAAAGCACCTTTCACAACAATGAAATAGATATAAGGAAGCAAAACATGCATGAAACAATCTCAACATCTTTGAAATGGGTGCAAACTTAATATGGAGGATTCCAAGTTTAACACTACCAAGAAAATCATTTTTCTAAGAAGTGCATGGCACAACCTCAACAAATTTGGAATGAGTACAAACTCAATAGAGAGGATAACAAGGTTAGCTTCTTAAAATTCTAGCAATATGAATAACTGTGGAAATCTCCACTCTTAAGTTGCCACAAGAAATCAAAACTATTAAGAAAATAACTATCTCAATGATAAGATCAACAATAAAAAATGTTATTTTTTTCAAGCTCATAGAAGATAGCTATATAAAATGAGGTCAACATCAATAGGACATAGATTTCTCCATTACGAAAATTTTCTCTAGAACTAAATACAATATTGAGTATGTGATTTTATCAAGTTATAATCTAATATGCAAATTTTGCACTCATCTATAAATTGATGTTATTAATGAGGAAGGTCTTACAAATTTTGTGTATCACTTTAATAAAATGAGTCTTTCAATTAATTATTTGTTGCATAATTTAGATCTTGTAATTTTGAAACATGTTTTATTTGGATAAGTTAATTATATTTAGATTTTTATTTTTATCAATTTTA
>APFE031634040.1:90063-101788 GCA_000404065.3 Pinus taeda
CATTGGCGGCCAATACGGAAGATAATTGATTGGATCATTCGTTAGGCGCGTCAAGTCTGGTAAATCCAAAGTTACGATAAACGGCAATTGCTGGTTCGGATCTCTAAAACTTGGGGTCACTAAACCAGCCCCAGAAGGAGGATATCCAAGATAACTTGGAATAGGAACCGCGTTTGGGATATTGTATCTTCCTAGAAAACTAGTATTCACCGGACCGTACTGGGGTTGCTGAGGTTGTTGATAAGTGTACCCAAGATACGGTTGATATTGGTAGGTTGGTTGCTGAGCAGCAGGATGATATTGAGGTTGGTACTGTCCCTGGTACAGATGTTGAACAAATTGAGGTTGAGAGGTAACAACTGTACTTCCTACAGGCATCTGGACCGAAGTCTGGACCGTAGATCCAGACTAAGGTAAAGAGGTCTGAGGAACAGATGCAGGAATAGTAGAAATCAGAGCTGTTGATACTCCACAAGAAGGCAGGGTAGATGGCGAAGATGTTGCAGTAGTCGGAGTGGACGTTTGAGGCGGAGTACGAGGTGTACTAGGCCCAGCCTGAGAAACTACAAAAGGTGCAGAAGTTGAAGCCGTAGACTAGATGGGTTGCTGAGATGGGGCAGCGGCCTGTCCAGGTTGGGAGGATGACTGCACATTCAGTTGCAACATCTGTGGATTTTGAGAAGCATCCCACACCAAATTCGTTCCGGGGTATTGACCTTGAGGATATGGAGGTCCATAACCGGGTTGAGGGTAAGATTGATAATACGGTTGACCTGAAGGCGGTTGGTAACCTTGTGGTTGATACTGGCCTTGGGGTTGATAACCCTGAGGCACAGACTGATACTAGGGTTTTTTACCTTTAGGTACGTAAGGATATTGATTCTGGGGTGCATACTGATATGAAGGTTGACCTTGGGGTACGTACTGGTACTGGGGTTGACCTTGGGGAATGTACTGTCCCATAGGGATGTACTATCCTTGAGGTTGCCCCCCAGGTGCATATTGAGTACCCTGAGGTTGCCCCCCAGGCAGATATTGAGTACCTTGAGGTTGCCCCCCAGGCGCATATTGAGTACCTTGAGGTTGCCCCCAGGTGGTAACTGACTGCCTTGAGGTTGACCTAACATCATCATAATTTCTTCTGCACTCAACTGTCTATTACCACTACTTCCAGATAATAACTTCTGTTCGAAAGGATGAGGAGATGCTCCTGAAAAAGTACCAGAAATGGACTGATACCAAGCAGGAACAGACGAACCTCCGTATAAATAGGCTTCCGGAGATGACAGACTAGACATATATATAGGAGTAGTGAAACCTCCGGGTGGAAAAGGAAAACGAGGTGGAGAAAAACTTGACACTGAGTTTTCTAAAAAATTTGTTAACGAAAGATACCAAGTAGTACTTCTAGGAGGACTGTAAAATATAGATTCACGCTCTCTTAGATCGAGAGTAGGTAGATCTTCAAGGTAGCGCCTATTTCTTCTTCTGGAGCAAGCTCTTCAATAGCAATCAAACTAAAAGGAAGATTTTCGGTGATGACTCGTTCTACTCTAGGTGAACCAGGAACACTAGAAGTCGGAGTAATAGGTTCGGATATTTGAGGTTCTTCGCCTATATCACTAGCAAATGAAACACTACCAGTAAGCTCGCAAACCGCAACAGCTTCAGGATTATAACCTGTTTCTAGATTTTGGTAATCTGGATGGACTACCAACGAAGACTCTCCTTCTTCGGGTGGACTTACTCTACTGCCACTAGGAGTAGTTACAAGGATTTTTAAACCTTCGTAATGAGCTGGGACCTCTTCAGGAGGTTCACCCCGCAATCTACAGGATCGCCTCAACAAATCGGCCACGGTAACAACTTCAGGAGACTCGCCCCGAAGTCTACAGGACCGTCTCGGTGATTCAGCCACAGCTAAAAACTTTTAACTACTACACACGAAAAAAAAATAAAATCTCAAAACAAACCACCTAAAGTCGATAAAGAACCAATCAAATTTGAAAAATACGCCTAAAGAATCTAGGGTGTCAAACCAAACACAAACAGTAAGCTTCCGGACCAAAAACACTAGTTGGTGATGAAATCCAACCTCGTAGGATTCAATACAGAAATGGCGGGTGGAACAGTTACCCCGGCAACCTGCTTAATGAATAGACTGGACCAAGTTCCTCCACTTTAACCGTCTCGAGTGAAGTGAACCCCCCAGAAAATCCAAGTGAGTCTAGCTGACGTCTGCTCCAGGTACAGTGGGATCTTCCCTCCACCGTCACCTTGGGTAGAATCCTAAGATAATGGTAACTAAGGCCACCAACAGCAACAAATACACCTGGGGGAACAGTCTACACTCCGACAGCACGCAAGGGCAGAGTATCAAGCTCAATCCCCTTATCGGCTCCTTGACAATAATCCAAGGTTTACCGATAAGTGATCCCTGGCTCCTCGAAAATAATCCGAGGTTTACCGTTTGTAATACGTGCTTGTCTGGCGTCGTTCCCAACAAGGGAGGATTGATCCCCTCATTGGTTCGGACATGAGCTCGTGCTTCTTCTTTAAGAGGAGCTTTCCTAGAGTATAAATGCAACAGTTGGATTTATCCTATCACAAGATAAGCTAATTGTTTGGTTTTGCTGTCTTGGAGAGTTAATTACTCTCCTACTCCAAGACACTAGCTTGATCTATATTGGTGCTTCAGAGCCCTAGTAAAGAAAAGTTACTAATGTTTGATTTTACTTTAAGCGTTTATTTTGGCTTTTCTTTAAGACAAAGTAGTGGAGATGAAACTGATGGTGTGTAGACTCGACTCAAATCCACTAAAAAGATGCACCTAGGATGATTTACACTATTTTTCTTTTTCAATGAATTCTCTAGCTAAGAGAGTTGGAAAATGAAAAATTTGATAAAAGCAACTTTCTTAACAGACAATCAAAGAAACAATCTCCTTATATTTTCCAAGCATACAACACATGACCACTCATTACTTGCATGAAAATTCCTTTCTCTTTCAAAAAATTCAAATGCTACTTAAAGCAAACTTTTGAAAGGAGATGTTTTTGTATTTTTCCAATTTAACAAAGCATATAAAACTATTTTAACAAAAGCAATTTCAAAATTTATAAAAACCTATGAAAAACTCACTCAAAAGCAAATCAAAAGGAAATTTACCTAAAAGCAAATCTAATGAGGCAAAAGCCTACTAAGATGATTCCAGGTTGTTTTACTCCGCAACAATCAAACCAAGGACCAGCTCATGCAGAATCATAAACCAGTCAAAAACAAAAATCAAACTCTTTTGTTCTTTTCCTTAAGAATGAAATTCACAACTCAATCAACAAGCTTCTTCGAAATTCCTCAAAGAGACAACACAAAGGTAGGTTGCTCACACAGGTAGACTTTATGATAGGTCTGACTCCTAAGAAGACTAATAAAACCAGAGAGATCCAAGGTTTCACAACTTCTAAAGTCAAAGTCACTACAGGACCAATGCAAAAATCAAACCCTAGGGCTAGAACTTCTATGAATTTCACTAAAACTCTTGACGCTAACGAAGCAAGTTCAGGTGAAGATCTCTGACAGATAACCAGTGGATTTGGGCAGTAAAAACTAATTAAAGACCAAATCTAAGAGAAAAAATGGAAAAAATGGAATTTTTCTCAATTTTTGACAGGGTACGTAGGCAGCCTGTTTGCACAGGTACGTGCACGCTCTGTGTACAAAGCTGCAGTGCATACAGGTACGCACTGTGCTCAACTCAAAGGGTGCGTACTACTGGAAAAATCAAGAAAAACTAAAATGTAACTTAACTCTAAGCTAGCCCACCCAAATACATAGTCAAACAGCCAAAAACCAAAAAAGAAATGACTTTTATCAGATCAAAGTTTCACACAAAGGAAAAATCAATCACATCAATGGAGTCCACAGTGGAGGCGCCAATTTTTCATGCGGAAAGAGTTAATCTTGCGTACAAAACCAACCTCCCTAGAAGCTTAAGGATTTCTAGTGACAAACAAGACAATTAAGAGCAATCCTTCTCTAAACATGCATTTACCATACAAGAAATCAAGTGTTTAGATCCTACCTGTAGTCCAACGCTGTTGTAGTAGTCCAACCTTGTCGATCCGGATGAGCTCCTCCTTCACCTCGAAACCTACATTCACTAACAATCAAATGATTAAATAGCTCCTGAATATCTCATAAAATAAAACATATTCAACATACAGACCAAGGAGTATATGAAACAACTCATTAATAACAAATTGTTGAGAAGAATGGACTTATTTGTATTAATAGGAAACAAAAGAAACCATTACAACCTGAGCCTTGGTGTTGTGCAAGTTCCTCCCAGGGTCCAGAAAGAGTTTTCCTTTACTTTGATAAGCTCACCCACTTCCAAATGAAACAAGAAAGGATGGTAATCTCTCCTCACAAGCTTCTACAAGGAAGTCCTAATTCCAGCAGCATCTACCCTTTGGAATGTTCAGCTTTCAACCTCCCCCTCCTCTGGCCCAATGCCTGTATTTATAGTGTTCTAGAGGAAGTTATTCAGGTCCAACATCAATGGGATACTCCCTCTTTTGGATGGGGTAGCTCCTCTCTTGATGGGATAAATTCCTCTTTCATAGGGATGCATGAACCATCTGGAGGCGCTCAATACCCGTCAAACAATCTTCTAGAATGCTCTAGAAATGACCACAAGTAACTTTTTTAAGATGAAACTCGCGCCTTTTGACCTTTACAGGAGTACGCACCCACCCCTTTACATACAGAGCGTGCAAGGACGCAGGTATTGTGAACTTGGGATGCGTACATGCAGGTAAGGATGAGAGAATCTTCGTACCCAGAGATAAATATGTTTTTAATGAGTTTCTCTCTTTCTTGAAGTTTGACATGGAGAGCAGAGGTATGGGGCTTTCCAAGGAGGATAGTATGACTGTTGATGGAGCCATACTAACTGCAAATAGTCATGGTGACAAATTTTAGTGTAACATATGGGAGTATGAGTTTGGGATGGAGGTGTATCTCTTCTTGTTCTTGGTGGAGTAGGTTGTGTTGTAGGAATTGAACTCCTGACTCTAGCTATAAATATACCCCTAGAGTCTCTTTCTCTATGCATATCATCTTTTGTTTTTTTTTAATGTAAGAGATAAAGTTACCTAGTTACACTTCCCCGACAATGGCACCAAAATTGTTAGTCAATTTAGTTTTGCAAATTGCTTTGCATAAATTATCAACTGAGACTCATAAGATGATGAAGTGTAGTGCATTGTATTGCTAGTTAACCCTTCTTACTTCGTTGTTTTGTATTTTTATATTGTTTTGTTTTAGGGGTTTCATTGATTCTTAATGAGGTACAGCCTGAATTATGAGAAACTAAGTCTAAATTTCCTAAATGTGAACTAATCAAAATCCAAGTTAAAGGAAGGAAAAACAGAGCATCTATCCTATCATGTCATTTAATCCTAAATAAAAAATTAAAAGGTGAAGTTGTAAGGCAAATTGAAACCATTACAGAGAATGAAATTAACCGAAGTACTTCTAGTTGCCCTAAGCTTCAATTTTGAAAGATAACTTTCTTGAGATGGCATACATGCAACTTCCTAGACTATGTGGTCCAAAGAACTAAGTAAAACATGCAGATAGTAACTTATTGGTTTTAATCCTTGTGTAAAATGAATGTTTAACCATTTAGTTTAGGATGGATATTAGCTTGAAATGGTGGTCAAAAACATTTGTTCACACAGTGCATTAGCAATCTGAACTAGGAAATAAATAACAGAGGATACAAACAGTAAGTAAACTAATCAACAATGCATCCTTATTACTTTTCAACCTTACCCTGTTTAAAAATAAAGTTGTTTCCTTTATGAAATAGATTGAAGAAATAAGACTGCACCATCAAATTCTAACACTATGCTATTGATCAGAACTAAAAGAAAACAAACTACAGGGAATCAACCTAAACTACAAATACTGCTAAAAGTAAATAATGAAACTAAACTAAACAGTAAAAAAAATAAAAATAAAAACCTCGTTCACTGCAAGGGCCCTCTTCAAGTAACTAAGTTGAGTTGCTAATTAGCTGAAGATATTCTTTCAAATGATCACTTGGTCAAACACGACTTCATATTATTAACAGGAAAACAAATTCCAAAATTACAAAGCTGTAAGTATAAGTTTAATACAACCAAAAAGTTCTGTACAATTGATATTTAAAGAAACATTCCTAACTTTATTTTGAGATAATTTAGCTACAGGTGGTCTACACGTTTACAACAATTCTGCATAAGTGGTTGATCAGCTACAGGTGACTTTAAGTCAGCAAGATGGTTGCATGAAACCATTATCACCAGTGGCTGGTTTGAGTTATTTCTACAACAAAACTATTGGGTTTTATTAATTAACCATGAAGAGTGGACAAAGAGTCCTATTGCTCTTGGGTTTCTTTGTTTGACTCCTCCTTTGACTATGGTCTTGAGCTAGCTTTTTTTTTTGATCTGGGCTGGGTGACTAGGATAGGATCCATGTCGAGACAATTCTAGAGATGCCCATGTGGCCAGTTTCTTCGTTTCACACCTGTAACCTGCTCAACCATGGAAGTAGCCATGGAACACACGGTTAGCTGTATAATAAGCAGTGTTATGTAGTTAATTTGCAAAAAATGATTTCAAATAGAAAAAACATAAAAGCATAACATGTCAATCATTTAATGTCTTCCTTGAGACCAAATCTATCATTTATTAGTGATGGGGATCTATATTTTATGGAAAAGAAGAGAAATAAGTGAGAAACATCGTCAAAGAGAGAGTAATTCTAAGGTCCAACATACCCCCACCGCAAAATCATCGCATGTCCCCATGCAATTTTTCCAAAACTGTGAACTCTTATTTCCTATTGCATCTGCTCAGATACTTCTGATAGTACATCTAACTTTCTTCTCTTGCTCCTCTTTGAAGAGGCTGCCATCTGGGTTTCTTCATGAGAAGTCTATATTTAAGGTTGATGACTGTTTTATTCAAGTTTCTATTCTTCCTCTTCAACTTCCTATTCTTCTTGTACCATAGCCCTAGGTGTAGTATTGTATTATCATGAATGGCTTTATCCAATTTTGCTTTGTTCCTTCAGGGTTTCATTTTCTTTCTTGATATGCCTGTTCAATATCTCTAACTCATAGATTTCTTGTTTGAGAGAGTTAGTCAGAGGTTCTTGTGGATTGACAAGTTGTTCTATATTAGCTGAGGATCCTGGATCTACATATTTTCGTATGGAAATATTACCCATCATTATATCTGCTATTTTTCCTACTAGGTGAATTCTTTTTGTTTCTTTTGCTTTTCTTCCTGGTTTCTTTCTGCTCAACTCCTTTATTGTTTTAGCTAGGATTGAAATCTCCTTAATGGCTTGTAACAAAGGAATTTTTATACAAACATTTTTTATTTCATCTAGAAAATCATAATTAGGAAACATGATCTGCTTTTCTACTCCTCTATCAACTTATAATCTTTCAGGAAAAGGAGGTGCAGAAGTAGGTACTGGTTGCTCAATGATAAGAGTTGAGTTCACTGGTTCTTTCTATTTTTCATTTTTAGTATTTTGGTTTCGGAGAGATGTTCCCTGAAAAATTTTATTGGGATGTAGAGAATCTTCCTCAGAATTGTCTTGTTCCTGAATAACTACATAAGTTCTTTCCTTTTCTAATATCCTACCAGATCTTAGTTGAACATCAATGAGATCTAAAGGAGTGATCATATAAGTTGGAAATTGTTGTCCTTCCACCATGTAAGTATTCTGATGATTTTTATTGTTGAGGTTTGGTAATGGTTGGGCAGGTAGCTGATTTGGTCTCTGCTGAAATGGAAATAAGAGTTGAGGACTTTAGTTTTGTTGTGGAATTTGTTGTGGAAATGGTAATGAAAGTTGAGGGTTCTGATTTTGAAGTTGTGGCTACTGATTTTGTTGTGGAATGTGTGGGGGAGGATAATTCTGATATGATGGAGGATATTGATAATATTGAGAAAATCTCCCATAAGGATTTTGTACTCCTTGTGCCCAAGGATGAGATTGAGATTGAGGTAGAGGCCAAAGTTGTTGCCAAGAATTCCAATTTGGTGGGGGCTGAAGATACATTTGATTGTTAAATCCCTGATTTTGTGGCTCCTGCTAAGGTTTTCTAGAAACAAAGCAAAGAGGTTCTGCTGAATTTGGAGCTGTTTCTTCTTGAGAAACAACCTTAAGACCTGGAATTGAAGGAAAACCCTTGGTTTCATGATTCTCTGAGCGAATCATACAAATATTTATAATTTTTGCATCTAAAGGGCATTCTCTTAGAGCATGTTTTTTTTCTGCATTTTGGACAGAAAATAGCTAAAGCATCAACCTCAATTTTCTGCTTGTTTTTCAACTTAAGGGTGTCTATTTTCTCACTAAGACTCCTTACAATATCTGTTTTGAATTCATCATGCATATTACCAATTTCTGTCCTACTCATTGATCCAGTTGCAGACTTATTTACTCTAACAAGAGAAGGATCTCTTGGACCTTTCCCAGTTTTGGATTTCCCTCCTAAGAGATGAACACATGTTCTCCTATATCATTTAATGGGAGTTGAGAGATATCTCCCTTCCCCATCATGTTAAGGATATCTATCCACTCATCTCTAATGGCTTTTAATAAAATAGCTTTTAAGGTATCTTCATCTAAATTGTCCATCTTTGCTCTTTTAAAATTATAGTTGAATCTCTCAATCAAATCCTCTAAATCTTCATCCTCTCTTTGTATCATTTTAACACTTCATCTTTGTGATTGGTAGGCATGCAATAATCCAAAAATCTATCCAAAAACACCTTTTTCATGCCATTCCATGTTCTAATGGACTGAGTGACTAATCCCATGAACCATTTCAAAGCAGCTCCTTCCAGTGTTGAAGGGAACAATTTAAGTTTTTGAGAGTCTTATAGATAATCATAGGTTCTGCAAAAGACTTTGAACTCAAATAAAAATGTTTTAGGATCCTCACTTTTTAACCCATGGAAGTTTGGGAGGACAGAAGGTGAGATATTTTTCATTGTGGCATTTGTTTCTTCATCCACTATAGGGAATCCAAAAGAGTTATATATTTCCCTATTTCCTCTACCTCCTCCATTATTTCCTCTACCTCTTCCTCTACCCCCTCTTCCAAACAGTGTGAATTCTCCCTCCTCTCCTTCTTCTGCCATTATAGTTTCTTCAGGGTTAGTATAGGGTTCAACTTGCAAGGTTACTTTCTCCTCTAGTTCTTCTATTAATGGGATATGGGAGAGAGGTTCTAATTCTTCTTCCTTAATAGGTATTCCTAATTCTTCAACTAAAATGTGTTCCCCTGTAGAGGTGAAAAAGGCTACTCTTTCTGTTGGAGATCCAAGATTTTTATCCTCTGGGACTGACTTGGTAGATGAAGTAGGAGATTATTTTGATTGGACTTCTACCCCTGGAATTTTAGGAGTTCTATGGCTAGGAGTATGAGTTTTGGATGGAGGTGTATCTCTTCCTGTTCTTGGTGGAGTAGGTGGTGTTGTAAGAATTGAACTCCTGCCTCTAGCTATAAATCTACTAGAGTCTCTTTCTCCATGCATATCATTTTTTGTCTTTTTGAATGTAAGAGATAAAGTTACCTAGTTACACTTCCCTAGCAATGATGCCAAAATGTTTAGTCAATTTAGTTTCCTAAATTTCTTTGCATAAATTATCAACCAAGGCTCATAAGTTGATGAAGTGTAGTGCATTGTATGTGCTAGTTAACCCTTCTTACTTCATTGTTTTGTATTTTTATATTGTTTTGTTTTGGGGGTTTCTTTGATTCCTAATGATGTACAGTCTGAATTATGAGAAACTGAGTCTAAATTTCCTAAAGGTAAACTAATCAAAATCTAAGTTAAAGGAAGGAAAAACAGAGCATCTATCCTATCTTGTCATTTAATCCTAAATAAAAAATTAAAAGGTGAAGTTGTAAGGCAAATTGAAATCATTACAGAGAATGAAACTAACCGAAGTACTTCTAGTTGCCCAAACCTTCAATTTTGAAAGATAACTTTCTTAAGATGGCATACACGCAACTTCCTGTACTGTGTGGTCCAAAGAACTAAGTAAAACATGCAGACAGTAACTGTTTGGTTTCAATCCTTGTGTAAAATGAATGTTTAACCATTTAGTTTAGGATGGATATTAGCTTGAAATGGTGGTCAAAAACATTTATTCACACAGTGCATTGGCAATCTGAACTAGGAAATAAATAGCAGAGGATACAAGTAGTAAGTAAACTAATCAACAATGCATCCTTATTACTTTTCAACCTTACCCTGTTTAAAAACAAAGTTGTTTCCTTTATGAAATAGATTGAAGAAACAAGATCGTACCATTTAATTCTAACATTATACTATTGATCAGAACTAAAAGAAAACAAACTACCGGGAATCAACCTAAACTACAAATACTGCTAAAAGTAAATAGTGAAACTAAACGGAACAGTAAACAAAATAAAAATAAAAACCTCCTTCACTGCAGGGGCCCTCTACAATTGACTAAGTTGAGCTGCTAATTAGCTGAAGATATTCTTTCAAATGATCACTTGGTAAAACACGAATTCATATTATTAACAGGAAAACAAGTTCCAAAATTACAGAGCTGTAAGTCTGAGCTTAATGCATCCAAAAATTCAAAAATTTTCTCAGTTCTGTACAACCGATATTTAAAGAAACATTCCTAACTATCTTTTGAGATAATTTAGCTACTGGTGGTTTACACGTTTGCAACAGTTATATGTAAGTGGTTGCTCAGCTCCATGTGACTTCACGTTAGCAAGATGGTTGCATGAAACTGTTATCACCGGTGGCTTGTTCGAGTTATTGTTGCAGCAAAACTGTCAGGTTTTATTAATTAACCATGAAGAGTTGACAAAGAGCCTGATTGCTCTTGCATTTCTTCGTTTGACTCCTCCTTTGACTGTGCTCTTGAGCTGGATTTTTGGTCAATCTAGGCTGGGTGACTAGGATAGGATCAATGTCGAGACAATTCCAGAGATGCCCATGTGGCTGGTCTCTTTGTTTGACACCTGTAACCTATTCAACCATGGAAGTAGCTACGGAACACATGGTTAGCTGCAGAATAGGCTAGATTCCGTAGCTAATTTGCAAAAACTTATTTCAAATAGTAAAAACATAAAATTATAAAATGTGAATCATTTAATGTGTTCCTTGAGACAAAACCTATCATTTATCTGTGATGGGGATCTGTCTCTTATGGAAAATAAGAGAAATAAGTGAGAAAAGTTGTCAATGAGAGAGTAATTCTGAGGTCCAACAGTTTCCAGAGCATGGAGCATCGGACACGTAGTTTGTTGGTGTCCCTCTTTGTTTCAATGGCTACAACGATTCTTTTTCCTCCAAACTTTCGGGGCTGCCTTGGGGCGCTTTGCCCTGGTGTTCCTCTGGTAAGTGTTTATGGGGTCCTCACTATCATTGGAATCTGAGGAGGGAATTTTATCGTCTGTCATTGGCTAGTTACTAGTTGTATTGGAGCTTTCTTCCATTTCCTTTCTAGCATATATGATTCTTGCACGACGCAACAATTCCTCGACTTCGATGGGGTTTACGATTATGGAAAATTTTAGGGGCGAATGTTCGCCCTTTGGTGAAATTAAGGGGTTTTAAATTTTTAGTGGGCAAATATTTTGTATCATAGTACATTTTTA
>APFE031634041.1:0-12026 GCA_000404065.3 Pinus taeda
GAACCCAACTGGTCAAGAAAGCAAGCAACCTATTTATGGCAAGTATTTTGCATGCACAACAGTAAAACAACATTAAATGATAATAATAATAATCTTGATCATGATAACATTCCATTGCAAGTGAACCCTCTAAAATTGCATCATCATGCAAGGAGGCCACAATAATGCATGAATTTATTTATGAGTTGCGCTCTGTATTAATTGTGAAGTAGAAAAGAATTCAAAATGAGTAGGAAGCAACCTGAGAATAATCTCAATAATGCTTGTAGCGATGTGACCCATGTGGGAATTTGAAAAGGAAAACTAATATGTTAATGAACGAAGGGCATCATTTCTAAGGTACCAAACAAACATTGCATTGGCAACGAGAGGTAATAGCGCACCCACGACTACCACCATGGGTCTAATGAAGCCTTGTCAACGTGTTGACATTAGTTATCGCCCACCAACTTGACTTGAATTCAATACCTTGGATTTAATTGTTGCTTATGTTGATCTATAAAGGGACACATATTGTATATTCCATATTATATATTTTACGGATATTGGACCCCAGTGGTAAAGTCAAATCTCTTATTTTACATTTTGTTCATTTTGTCGCATAATTAACAAATGTGGGTGGCTAGTGTCGAAATTAGGCAAGTCATTTGGAGGTTGCCTGGAAAGAATCAAATTATAAAATGTTTAATTCAATACATGGTTCTATATAAAATGATTTTGGGTTATATTTAAGTCATTATTAATCCAAATTGAAATATGAAAGAAGCTTGGCAATTGTGGCTCAGAGGGAAACGCAGATAAGTATGTTTGACAATGATTTTGCTTGTGATTGATGACCAAAACCACTTGTGTATGCTTTGAAGGTCCATGTATATGTTGAGTGTAGTCTGGGGCAATAAGACATGTATATGTCTTGAGTTGAGCTTTTGAGATAAGGGTGTATTTAACAAAGTTATGCAAGGCTTGAAAATCAAAATATGTATTTTGACAACTACCAAAGTTTGAGTTGCTAGAATTTTTTGAGATCAAAGAAGTAATTGACTTGGTGTGTTTGAGACAACACAAGACTAGGCACATGACCAACTTGTGGCACAGCGGATTGTGCATGTGGGCAAGAAAACAGTGGCAATAGTGGCATGAACAACAATATCATGACAATATATTGACCAAATAGAAGTAGTGACAGTAGTGGCAATTATTGTAGTATTGTGACATTGATATGACAAGAGAAGGGCAATAGTGTTATTGATAGTGGTGGCTGAGCAATGCATTCAGTGTCATCTATCTTATTCTTCTATCTTCTATCTTTAGGGTGGCAAGGTAGTGCAAGGCGGAGATTGGAGTCTCCTTCAGGTTGGAACCTAAGAACACTTCAGGGCAACAAGGTGGTGTTAGGACAGGTTGGAGCCTGTGCAGTGCGTTGGAGCATCCTTTCAATTGAAGTTGATAAAACCAAGGTGTTGGAACGTCCTTCCAGCTGGAGTTGGTAAATCAGGGCGTTGGAGCATCCTTTCAGTTAGCGCTGATAAATTAGGGGGTTGGAGCCTCCTTCTAGTTGTTGGAGAATCTCGGAAGTTGGAGCTTCCTATTGATGTAATTCTTAAGACCTATAGTAAAAGCGTTCAATGTCTTTTTCTCTCGAAAGGGTTTCTGCCTAAAAATATCTTCTGTATTGTCTTTGATGTTGTGCAATGTTGAATGATGTTGTTAAATGTTTATGTTTGATATGATGCTAATGTTAATGCTCTAGATATTAAAATTAACTAATTGAAGTGAAATATTGATTCACCCCCCTCTCAGTTTTTCCAACAACTTGCGGTCTGCGATCAACATCTTGTGGTCTGCGGTCAATCGTGTGGTCGACCAACAATCAAATAGCCTCATTCAAACAAATATTGAATCAACTTAGTCATCATCCAGTTAAACTTAGTCAAATTGTCTTCCTTTACACATGTAGTTGTCCTAGAAAGATAAATGAGAGAAGAAAACTTGCACTGTGTTGGTGGAGAAAATGAGATGTCACATTGTCTATTTATACTTGTATAATGGGGTGAAATAATCCAAGGCACACCCTTTTATTTGGCTAGGCCAACTTGTCACTCTAAAACTAAGTTTTGATTTTTCTAGGATGACTTGGAGACCCCTTTTGCAATGCAGGAATACCTCCCGATGCTACAAAAAAATCAACACTTTCAACTACTTTGTTGTACTATAGAACAAAAATGCACTAGCATAAAATCAAACCCCTTTTCCTCTTAATGTCCTAGTTATAACACAACCCAATAGCCAACTAGAGGTTAAATTTGACCCATTCAAACCTCGAGATGAGTTACAACTCGACTCTTCTAAAGTCTTTTTCATCATGATCTCATGACTAGCCCATTTTCCACGAGTAATGGGGATGACATGGCATCCTCTCGAATCATGGTGGCCAAAATAGAAAGGCCAACCTCTGGGTGGCATAACTTTTGCATACATACTCCCATTGAGGCAATTCTTGCATCATTGGAAAGGTATTAGTATGGAGATTATGGAATCTAGTTCCATAGTAAGGTCTAGACCATAAAAAGTGGTCATTTAAGGCTTTAAAATAGATCCTTGATATTTTAACCCCAAATTTTCAAAACTGGGACCAATGGTAAAAATGGCCATGCAAGCTGATTCCTCTATTTTTTCCACTCTAAGCATAGCGATGGATGACAAATAATAGAAGGATCCAATCCAAATAATTGGCCTACACTTTAATAAAAGTAATATATTTGATTTTCATACACATTATTCTTAGAATAAGAATAAAATCGAAGATGTCATGATAAAGTCAAAACCTTCTTGTTACAAGGGAAGCTCCCAATGTGGCACAACATACAAGGGACAACAGTAACCATTCATACCATGGATGTTGAGCAACAATACCATCCAATGACCACCATGTGGTTTAACTCCAATAATCCAAGTGGATTAATGTTTTACAAGTTGCTATCATTATTCCACATGGTAGTGACTCATGTATGCCACCTATAATCATCTAATGTACATCACACCAAGGATGTTGGAAGGTGGCACCATCTTGTGACCATGTGGCATAACACCATTTTACGTGGATTAATATCACATGGGTTGCCCATCATTCCACTTGGAAACTGCTAATGTATTCCACCTTCCATCTTTAGTTGTACCCTTGACATTAACCCCTTTGCACATTGAACTGAGTTGGGACTCAGACCCAGTGACATATATTCTCTTCCCTAAGATAGGTGTCATCCATTTGAAATTAGTGCTATTATTGTCCAGAATACCATAGCTGAAAATGGAACCTTATAGATGGTTTAATACAATAACCACCTCACCAATGAACCAAGGCTTTGTTGATGATACACGCCATTATGAACAACGCAATACTCGAACTTAATTAATTCGTATGAGAGAATATTTTGAAATATTGAACAGGTAGTTCAGATGTAAAATGTTAGGAAAAATGTTTGTATAAGAGCTAAATAGGCTAAGATGATCCTTATCGAAAGGATTAGTTTGATGCTTTCTATCAATAGCTGTGGCAGTTGGGTTTGCAGGTTAACTAGATGGTGGGAGTCGGGACATGTATAAAGGATAGGAGTAAATTAACAGACAAACTCTACCCTCTTTCCAATGAAAATTCTAGCTAAAATTTGGCTGGAATTTATGCGGAGGATCTATATCTCCAGCATCTATATCAGGGTCCCTCTCTGAGGGTTTGCACCCATTTTAATACCACTGTATTTATAATTGGAATTTCCAATCAAGATCCATCTCCGGGGGCTTGAGCCCATTTGAAAATATCTTAGAACTTTGAATTTTCATAAAAAATGAATGGATCTGAGTGGAACAATAAATCACCAGAAATAAATTAAGCAACCAGAAAGCCTAGCTTGCAATCGACTACTATTAGGTATACAAGAAAAAAATATGTACTTATCCAATTATAACTACATGAATAAAAGTTCATATTCATATTCAATACAAATTAAAATTTAAAATGTCATGTTGACCTTTTGCATTTACGGGCATTGAAATATCATTTATTGTGATACCTTCAATATAATATTTTGATGGACAAGTGAACATACCAGATTGTTCACCTATTTAACACGAAACACAACATTTTTTCTATAAAACTTATAGACAAACAGGGCATCAGAAGGACACATCTCTTTCACTAAAGAAAAAGATGGCAGATTTTTTAATTCTGTCAATATATATTATTTTGAAGGCAGTCATTTCTGGGCAAGTCTACCAGCCTTCCTGTTTGCTCAAGACAGATCTTCTTTTTCAAGAAAGGTTAGTCTAGCAGCCTTCCTGGTTGCTCAAGAAAGCTCTTCTTTTTCAATAGAGGCCAAGAATAGTCATAGTTAATTGAATGTTAGCCATTCTTGAAAAGATAGATTAGACGCTCAACCTCATGTCCAAGATTCATGTTCAGGTTACAACATCAAAGAAAGAAGTCGTGGGCTAAACTGGAAATAAAACGCCCACTTTCGCACAGATTCCGATGCAATTTCTGCTATTCT
The DNA here is from genome assembly GCA_000404065.3 of Pinus taeda. Classification (NCBI taxonomy): domain Eukaryota; kingdom Viridiplantae; phylum Streptophyta; class Pinopsida; order Pinales; family Pinaceae; genus Pinus; species Pinus taeda. The sequence continues at coordinate 4,545 of APFE031634041.1, forward strand.
CGTGGAAATCACGGTTCTACACTTGGTTTCACCACACCCCAAGGGGTTTTAGTGGCCTCCGAGTCAACCCAGATTCTAATACATACCTGAATCACGCGCAGTTGATTGGAACCACGAATTTTCGTTTTGCCATATTCTAGCAATGGCTGCCAGGAAAAGGGGTGTTTTGTTGGCTGCTCAGACAATGCCCATAAATAGTATAATTGATTTCTCCTAGCTCGTTATCATCATCATAACCGTTAAAAATCAACGCTTAAAATTAGTATTGGCATTTTAAAAATGCTGAGTATAGTGAAAATCCACCCGAAGGTATAGCTTTAAAGAGAGAAAATATCACATTATTCCCAACAATGGCAGACTGAATAACAGAAGATAATAACACTAAGTAAAAACATAAGAACGAGAGATCTGGAAAGGAGAAAACCCTTTGGGGCATTGACATGCAGAGCCATAAATGAATAAAATATAAAGTTACAACTATACAGTGGCAATGTCTAATATGCATATCAACTTCTGCAACAAATGATCATACAGTTCACATCCAAGTCAAAAAACGCATGGTTGTGTTCCCCATCTGATCTGTTCCAATGGATAAAACGATGGATAATCATCAAATAAATAATGCAGCAAAAGCATTATCAACTTTCAGACACTGGAAATTTAGGCAGCATGAAATCATGTTTCTCATCTAAAAGAACAGCAATGCTTTCCCAAAAAAGATGCAGTTGCACGTCTGCCATCTTCAGCTGAAATTTCTTTTGTCCAATTAAGTCATGTTTCTCCTCTTTCAATCACGTTTGTCATCCTCATCTTCAGAATCTAAACCATCAAAAATAGTAAGTGTAAAAACCCCGTCGTATGGAATCTCTAGAAATGAAAGCTGCATTAAGAAAATTAAACTATATATTGAGTGGTATAAGAAACCTGATCTAACGTCTTCCCCAAGCTTGCCTCTTGCCTTGATCTGCTTAACAAGCATTCGATACATTAAAACCCACCAATAAATGTGGAGAACAAGCAAACAGTAAAGTAGTGTGTTGAAGACGTAGTAGTATATGGGTCCTTCTTTCTCATGCTTCTTTTTGTCCAATGTATGAACAACTTCATAACTGCAAATTCATCAAAAAATAAAAATGTTAATATTCAATATAAAGGTTGAGGTTCACAATAGATGCAATTGATAGCTCGGGTTTAAATGCATATGAAAAACAAGAGGTTCACTATAGGCTATAGATGCAATAAACAGCTCGAGTTTAGATGCATATGAAAGCGTAGCTCAAATTAAAATGTTCTCCCATTACATGGTAGTTACAGAAAGATACTACTCTGCGTAGACTGTCATCCCCACATTCTACTAAGAGCAGGTAAAAGAGTTGGGTGGGGAACAGCATCCCTATTCATCTTATCATTGATGGTGTAATCACTGAAAAAATGTAATCACAGATATAGGAGCAGCAACAGAGTACCACCACAGAGAAGAGAACCTCCGTCAATGAAAGTGAGTAATGATGATGAGACCTCTACAGGTCTCCTAGGCACTAGAGACATAAGACAATAACTAACAATAATTTGGCTCCTATACTACTCCAAAAAACTGTTTTTATGCATCTAAACTATTATTTCTACTGCCAGTCTAACTAGAAACTACCACCAGTTACCATATGGTTTAAAGTTTAAACCTCCTAGTCATCATAAATAATACTAGAGGCAGAATAATTTCTTGCCCAGTGGCCTATAAAAAGAAAATAACTCGATTTGCACACTTTTCCCAATTAGATCACACAACATTTACTACCAGTGTATCTGTTCGAATAGATATTCCTGTCTCTGTCAGCAGATGTCTTCCTGTCAACCCTGTTGGCTCTTTAGACACAAAAGTTACTAGAGTTTGTCAAGACATATGCAGTCTGATATAAATTCTGCAGTTAACATCTTTCCGGAGATTTACTTCCAAGCATCATCACTTGATTAGAATTCAAAAATGTTCCAGGAACCATCAGTTGATTAGAAATTAAAAATGTTCCAAGAACCATCAGTTGATTAGAAATTAAAAATGTACCATTTTAGAAATTTGTTTGTTCCATCCTTTATAGACTTCTGTTCCACCCCAAACATTTTAATCTATGTTGCACCAATTTCAGGAACAAAAGGGTGGACAAACAAACAATATCACAGGGGGAAGCCCCTATATAATGTCAAAAGATAGGAAAATAAGAAGTTTACGTAAGTAAAAACCCAAAACAAAGAAATGTTTTGAATAAACAGTAATAAATATCATCACATGCAAACTGAACAATCACACACATACAATTTTAGAAACATAAGACATGTACCATTCTGAAATTTGTCTGCTCCATGTTGCACCAATTTTCAGGAAGGAACGGACAAACAAAACATATCCCAGGGGACAGCTCCAATATCTGAATCTGATTGTAGGTTAGAGTTTAGAGTAATTGTTTAAGCCTGATAATTCTTAATTTTTACTGTCAATGAGAAAAACGATTATTTGTTTAACATGTGTGATTGTTCAGTTTGCAAGTAAGCTTATTAATTATATTTTACTGGAAGGAGAAAATACTGTCAAAGCATTCTGAGTGACAGTATGCCATATAGGGCAGTATGAAATTTTGAATTACAAAGTAATCTACATACATCAATGCAGAAAAATACTATAATTAACAGTTAATTGCCTTCAGTCTGGTAGATGGGTTAAGATTTGGGTCAGCATTTGGAGTAGGTTAGTACATTTTTCTAATTAGTTCATCGAAAGGACTAGGGTTTACAAGTAGGCTAGTAGTTTTCTCTTTCTTGTCTCTTACAAACTAATATTTCAACTCCATCCCTTCAGACTTTTGTTATTCATCTTGTAATTTTTGCATTTGTCCGTCTAATTTCCCTATGCATGCCCTAGCTGTCTTGCTAACTTATACAATTCTGGCAGCTTGACTTGGAATTACTTGAGATAATTCCCGCCCACCCCCCCATGATTGCAGACCACAAACTAAACAGTACACTCTTCCAAATCAGGGATCATGCCAGACTCAGGGATCATGATCCAAATCAATTGTTCCAATCAATAGTCATAGCAGCCAATTGTTTCCACAACTGAGTATTTTCAATGCCATCTTTGACCTTAGGAAGGAAGTGTGCCCAGGAATTGCATGTTCTCATAACTTGTCATTTTATGTGTGTGTGTGTTGTGTAGGAATCCAGCAGAGGAATAGTATAGGCTTGTCTTGTCTCAGGACATCTTGTTGTAACCCAACCAAAAATCTAGTCAGCTTGTAAGAACTCCACATAATATTCCACCAAGGCAGCAGTAGCCTCTGCATATTTCTTGTTTCATTCCTTCTGGTATGTAGGAGGAACTATTGAACAAATCACTCGAGTTTGACAGCTTCACTTGCTTCACCTTGATGCCCCTCATCCAAGTGTCTCTAGTGCAATAGTCAAGGGTGGAACTGGATTCCATGGTTTTCAATTACTTGCCTAACCTCAACTTTCTCACCTTTGTTCTGAATATAATTTATATAAAAAATAATAAAATTAATGTAAACAATAATAACCATAATAAGATTAACTAAATAGTGAAAAGGCATGTCTTAAAGACATGACCATTCATGAACAGGCACTTGCCTAGGTATATAAGCAGACGTCATTTGTAACATTCACATCATCTCATCAATTCTTTTATATAATATTCAATATACAATTACTTGTCCCTCAATGGATGTTCTTGTCTTCAAAGTATTCTGAAGATTATTGCTGCATATACAAACTTTGTTTGTTACAATTGGTATCAGAGCATTCCTTTTAGTATACGAACTTTGTTCGTTACATTGGTATCAGAACATTCTTCTGAGTATACAAACTTAGTTCATTAGATTGGTATCAGAGCATTCCTCTGAGTATATGAGCTTAGTTCGTTCTAACCTCCAAGAGCTCTCATCCAAACCACTATTGCCCTAACCTTTTACTCATTATTGCCATAATAGTAACTACTGATTGTTAGGCCTTATCCAACGTTGGACTTGCTCTAGTTTGTTACATGTACTGTTTCAGTTTTACCTCAAATTTGCAATATTGTCCCTCATCTTTTCCTAGGTGGCTACTTCCTTCTGCTCGATGGCCACTGGTAAAGCCTCCATATTTACTTTTGAAGCATCCAATGTTTCTAAGTGTTCCTCAACAATAGCATCTATTTCTCCATTCATATGTAGAACATATTACGAGACTTTATTTTCCCTCCCAGTGGTTGGCTTCTACAGATTCCAACACCACATTCCCCCCTACCACCTCCAAGAATTCTCAAGTTTTCACCATCAAGAACTTATTTCCTTATCTACTGATCAATCACCTTAGCCACTTTTTGATGCTTATCTTTGGAAATAATTGTAGGAGGCCCAGCGTGTTGGAAATTGTAACTAGGTTCGGTCTAGATAATTTTACATTGTACTTGTATCATTATGTATTTTATGTAAAAAGAAAAATAAATTAATATTTCATTAGTTAAGCATGTTCTTCATGCTTCTAGGATTTGTTGAGTCAAAGAGTCAAAGTCCTATTTGGACCTATTAAAAAGAAAAAGGAAAAATAATTTTTGAAAATGTAATTTGGGAAAAATCACCTCAAGAAGTCAAGTTGGCCCTCGTGGATGTCAAGTCGGCTCAATGAATGGATGTGTCTTTTCGCAACATAAGAACAACTATATATTGGTATACGTCCTCCACTCTAAGGGCAAGCAATTTCAATGGTTTATGAAATGCGTTCTGAAGGCAAGAGAAAATGCAAAGTTTTAAGGCTATACATCTGAAAAGGAATGAGAGTTTTTCCTATGAAGAATGATCTAAAATTTGCAAGCCTTCCTATGACAGATGATGATAAATGATGCAAACATTCTGTAAAAGACAGTGTGAGCTTCTTGACGGCAGAATACCCGAGCTTTCTGTGGCATAAGAGCTGGAATTGATGCCTATTTTATGATTGAGATTGATGATATTTCCTGTGATTTGGAGGGTTTGACTTGGCTTCTTGACAGTTGGATTTGGATCTTTGATTTCTCACTTTGATCAAATTCTATAAGAAGAGATTTTTTGGGTTTTCCCTTTGGAGGGGTTTTTCCCTGGCTTAGAGCCTATATCTTGTGTTCATTGTCCTTGTGATCTCCGTGCTTACGTTTTCGTAATTCTTTGATGAAAAAACACGTTAAAAGAAATATTAAGCCAGCAAATTCACAAATAATTACCATGCTAGGAGAAATCAACCCTTATTCATAAGCACACTGATTTCTCAACATGGTATCAAAGCAAAGGTTTGAAGAAGGAGGCCTGAAGTTCACCTTTTATTCGCAATTTTGAAGAAGACCTATCATTGTTGCTAAAGTCATCAAGTTTGCAACATCCAAGGGGACCGAAATTTATACTCCCAGTTCATGGCATCACATATAAATGGTTCGCATGCTCTCTGTACTATAACTCGCAGTCTGTTCTATGGCTCGTTCTCTTAGATCTGTGACTCCCATTTATACATGATCACACCTTTTATGGCTCGTTGTATTACTCTGTGGCTCGTATAAGAACAAGCAACTCGCTCTAAGAGGCCCACACATACTACATGGTCTTGAATCTATAATCTATGGCATCTGCATTATATGATTCGTATGTCAACTGTAGCTTACACTCTTACCTTGTGGCTCAGATATATACATCAGTGGCTCAATATTCCTGTAGGTCGCATGTAGATCTGGGACTCACATATCTATTGTATCTCTAAGGTTTGATCATAGTTCTGTGGATCACAATTATGAGCTCGCATTCTCTGTTTCGTATTGGTGGGTCGCTCAACTATATATCTTTGTGGCATCATATTTTTGGTTCGATATACTTTGGCTCATATTAAACATCGCATATGTCTCTATGAGGGTATTGTTATTCTCTATGGTTCGTTGGCATACTTTATAGTGTCGCATCATGGCATTGCATCTTACATCGCAACAGTAACATTGACACAGTGGCGTATTCTCTTAGTATCTCGCTTCCTCTATTCACACACAATGGTTCACTTTCTCTGTTCACATTGTTTATGGCTCAACGCTTCTGTCTATGGTTTGTTACAATTAGTGTGGTTCGCACTTAGGTTTTTGAGCTCACATATGTGACAATATGGCACTGCTTGATTACATACAACGTTGTGGCATCGCTTGTTGTGTCTCATATTCAACATTATGATACCTCTTCCATCCATATAGTGTTTGTGATTGGCAGTGTAATACAAGTTCCAGTGACACACGCAGATGTGTCTTGTTACCGCTCAAACTAGCAGGGAGCCTAAAAGGGACTCCTAAAGGGACAACTGCTAGACCAAGGGAAACAATGGAGACTTAGCCCATTGTCACCTTAGCTAAGACTCCCTACTCTTTACGGAATTTCACCAATGGGAGAAGACCTGATATATGGAAAGTCACTTATGAAGGATGAATCAACAAATGGATGCGAAGTGATATTGATGATCCTTTTCCTAGGAGGAGGTTAAGAATGGAGTTTGCTTGCTCTTCAAGCAAGGTACACAATTTCCAGGAGGAGGAGGTAAGGATTTAAGGGCGAGGTTTAAGGACTATGTTGTAGGAGACGTGGTACAGAAGTCCATTTCCATACGGAAACTAGTACGAAACGTGGAAACGCGTTTGGTACGGCCGTGAAACGTGTTTCCGGCCGTACTGCCACGTTTCTCGAAATGGAAACATGGCCGCTATGGCCGGAAACGCGTTTCACGGCCGTACAACCCACGTTTCCTCATTAACATGTGTTTTGTTTTAATTTTTTTTTTTTTTTAGGGTATGTTAGCGACTTCTAGTTGCTTCTAGATGCGTGTCTAAAGTTATAAAAGTGAATTTTTGCCCTAGTGTTGATATGCAGTTCATCAGGAAGTTTGAGGCATATGCAGTTCATGGTAATATTAAATTCTTAAAGTAAAAGGATGAAAATGAAGATGTGATATTCTCCTTTATTTTTCATTTTCATCCTTTTACTTAAATTGTTAACATTACCATGAAATGACTCGGGATGTTTGAGAGTGGTTTCGCCCTCATTGGATTTCATATGGAGAAAGTAGAATTTTAGATCTCACTCAAAATCCAGCAGACTTCTCTGTTTTTCAAGATTTTAGGATTGGGGGGATTGCAATGTTTCCATTGGATTTTATCATGTACTAGGGTATGGAACTTGCATTTAATCAAGAGAACCAAGCCCTCTATGCAGGGGAAACTCCCAATAATCAAGATCATGTAAGGTACTAGGGTATGAAACTTGTATTTAATCAAGAGCACTAAGGTCGTTCGACTATGTAGGAGGAGACTCCCAATACAACAATGGTCCTCCTAGAGAATGGGATGTGGATGCAGAAAATCCTGATTTGGATCTCTCTCTTGCAGCCTTATAGTCTTTATTGTACTTGCAGCCTCATATATTAATATAAATAAAGGTT